>JAJHUR010086092.1:0-22282 GCA_027495735.1 Lutjanus campechanus | reverse complement strand
TAACTTTGAATGTTTGCCCCTTTGAACACTAATTTAATTATAATATATATATATATATATACTGTATATATAGTCTGACCTGTCCTCTCTGACCCCTCCCCTCCTGAGCCAGATGCTCGCATAGGTCATTCGCCACCACCTTGTGGCCACATGTGCACATTACTGTTTGTTTGCAGTTGCGAAGTGTTGCAAGTTACAGTGTACGCAAACAACACTTCCATCATGGGACAGAGGATAGAGCAGGAAATTACCTGGATCCAACAGACCGTATAAAACGTGGATCCAAACCCGTTCAGGTCCTGGATGGGTTCTCGGGTCCCAGGGTTGGACCTATGAAGACCTTTAGTGTAGGACATATTGACAATTCAAGCCGTGCAGCTGGCTGCAGGATAAGAGTGAAAACATGTTTTTCTAGAGTTAGAAATCCCTTATATAGCGGAAAAACATTTAAAATTAAAATGTCAAGCTTTCCTTTTTAGGTCCTGCTTCTATTGCATGAATTGATTGTTATTGATCATGACTGATGTTCATTGTTCAGCTCACAAATGTGATTTCCATCTTCTGTAAGCATTTGGGAAAAGGACGTGACAAAAATATAAAACAGCATCCTTGTGTCTTTCTTGTTTATTTCCTTGTTTCAGATCAACAGTGATGGGGATTTCAGCAACCTCTGGAGTCTGTTGTGTTCCATAAAGCATCACTGCTGTACGTCCCATCGACTGTACACAGCAGGCTGTTACCCCAGTTGAAGCTAATTACACCTGATCCTGGAAATCCTCCACATGCACAGATCCATGCTAAAGGCTGCTGTCTGAGGGAGGATGTATTTCAGTTGCATCTGGAGGTTTCTGTGCACCAGCCCATGAAAAGGTCAGTATGCAGCTAATTTACTGGTGTGTAACTAATTTACAGTACTAATTTTTGGTCTCATCAGATTTTCGTTGTGGGTTGATAGATGAAATAAATACTCTAACCTCACTGATAATGTTATAGCGGCGCTAATATGCTCCGTAAATCAAAGGGTTGCCTGTGAAGGACTATTAAGGACATAATTCAGAGTTTGCACTTTTATGTATACATCCCCTATGAATGTCATGCATGTCTATGTAAGTGTTTTAGTTTATGTGGGTAATATGTCACTATAAAACCAGGCGGACAAGGAAGATTGCTGAGTGACTTGTCAGACTACTGTGGTGAGGAAAGATGAGGAAACGCCAAGACGGATGCTATTAATATCTTCAGGAGGTGGACAGTAGTGCAAACAGTTGTGCAATATAGATAAGCAGTCTTCAAGGGCACATTTAATTACTTTTAATTGAGACCTAAGTCATGATGGGTCCAGATAAGACTCCTTTTCTAATACAGCCAGTCTCTGGTCTGTGTCAATATGTCTAATACCTAAATAGAGCCAAGGAGTCTGCATTTTTGAATTACGATTGGGTTGAATTTGAGTTCCTTTTGGATTAATCTCCTTTCTTTGTGAGTTAAGTTATGCAAGTCAGGATTGATTGGTTTACAAAAATCAATCCAAACTTTTGGAGCTCTAAAAGACCTCTAATATATACTGATCAGCTACAACATTAAAACCAATGAGGAATAAATAATACTGAGGCCGGCAATGACAGATCGTTACAATGGCACCTGTCAAGGGGTGGGCAATATTAGGTGGCAAGTGAACAGTCAGTTCTTCAAGTTGAGGTGTTGGAGACATCATCATTAACAACAACAATAAATAAAAACACATAAATAGTTCAAGGAAATGCCATAATTTTATCTCAATCTAATATTACAGAAATTAAAGCTACGCCTACTAAAGCTCATGTGCTAATCTCTTTAAGAGTTAAGACGAGACCTTATAATAGTTCCAATAAACACGTAGCCTATAGCCCACAAAATTCAAAACATGTATGAATCAGACCATATAAGCCAGAGTCTGGGACCAGCAAAAATGATATAGCTACAGTATGAGTGAATGATTTTGTTCTCATACAAACAAAGTCATCACAGTTTAAGCACCTGTAGCAGCATCTATGTTAGCCCGAATCTGTCTTCCACTACCTCCAGAAAACTGCATAAAAATGCTGCCAGAAGCTCTTCCTCTGGGTTGAGGGCAAAGTTGCATCTGGTGGCTCTGGTTCGAGCAGGTTCACGGTGGCTGCCAGTATTTAGACAGGACGGCCCTGTCTGAGAGGACATCATGAGAATTGAAGCTGGTCCTTATAAAATGATTTACATGAAACAAATGGCAACACGCAGAGTGACACCTTTAGTTAATTTGGCTGAGTGCAACTGGTAGTTATATATATGTCACAAATTGGATTAGTATATATTTCATTAGGCTCATTAGGCTACCATCATAATAAGAGTAGACAGGTGAAACAATAGAACTCTCATAGTGTGCATGTGCACAGAAACATTGTTTTCATGGATAATTTTCATTAAGTCTTTAAGTAATGACATAATTTGCGTAAATAGGCTAGGCTAAATGTGCAATATATTGCAACTGTCAATTTGAAAAGGACAATGTGGGCATAATAAGGCTAACACTGTGTAAAGATGAATGGAGCACATTGCTAAGGGATAGCTTACAAGTGATGCAGACTGCCCTATTAAAGGTATCCACTTCAGAAGGTATACCTTCTTAATGAGACTCTGGGAAACTGTCCATTAGCTAAAGGGAGACCTTAAGGTACAACTTATGAGGCACATAGCACTGAGGAGGCTCTGGGAAAAGGGGCCCCGATTTCAATCCTATCGAGCATCTGTAGGATGTGCTGGAACAACAAGTCCAATCTATGGATACCCACCTGGTTAAAAGATCTGGTCTGCTAATGTCTTGGCGCCAGATATCGCAGAACACCTTCAGAGGTCTTGTGGAGGCCATGTCTTGATGGGTCAGAGCTGTTCGGCAGCCTGAGGGATCTACACAACATTACAATATTAGACAGGTGGCTTTAATGTGGCTGATCGGTGTACTGTACATGTGATGCAAAACAGTAATTCTCCAAAGAATAGTACTTCTGCCAAGCTGATAATGTTTCATTTTTGTTAAAACTGTATTACAGAAAAAAATGCTTCAAGCACACAGTAATGATTAGCACCAGAGTATGCAGTGTCATTGCAGTGAAATTAATTATATTGAAATGGGAATTCCTCCTGTCCTCATTTGTGCAACCCTGACACATGTTTCTATGAAAATAAAACCAGGCGATGTTTTGTTCTCTGTAAGAATTATATCTGTCAAAACAAAAAGAAAAGGACCTCTCCATGACCGTATCTTCCCAAGGGTTTTTCAGTGGTATTATGCATGTACATATGGTACAGCTGGAAATCAAAAACAATATCAACAGTAAAATTTAATCGAACACTCATTTTCTTCCCCCTGTGAGATGATGCATAATGTTGAAAAAAAACAGATTTTTCCTCATATACTACACAAATAAAGCAAAACAAAACCAAATAAAAGCCTAGAGCCAATGTTTATGTCCTGACCTGTAGAAATTTAAACATTTTCATTGTTAAAATCTCTATTTATATGAAGAGAAATGAAGTTAATTAATTAACTTAGGTTCGGGAGCAGAGTCACGCCTCAACCACACCTCTAATCACCTGACAAGCCTACTTATACCCGGCTAACCCACACAGCCACGTTTGTCTCAGATCTCTCAACCCGCCCACCCTTTCCCCTCTTCTTCATCATCTCCACATCTCCTCTCGTTCCTTCCAATTCTATCTAGTGCATATCTCTCACATGTCTCATTCTAGGTACAGTCCAGGGGCTCATAATCGGCTCGGGCAGAAAACACCGAGATGGAACCCCCACACTGAGTCTCCCTCTGCCCGGCATTCAGCATACCCTCTGGACCGGCCTGGCTGACGACATCCTCCATCGATCTTCACTCCTCCCCTCTACATTAATATGTCATCCACATCTTATCTCTCCGAACGTTCATTAAATTCTTTAACTATATATTGTTGTGGCGTGATCCTTGCTAGTGAAATATCAGTAGTGCAGGTTTTGTTCTGTTGGTTCAAAAGAAAAATGTCTTATGTCTGCCAATTCACACAAATTGTGGTGTTAGAAGAACAGCTAATTTTAACGTTACCCTTGTTCTGACATTTAGTTGAATATATTTTATATGTTTTAAGTGTGGCTTTGAGAGTCTTTTAATTCCCAAGGCACTCATTGCTGTGAAAAATAAGACTGACCTACACTGGAAAAAAGGTTGAAAAAAAAGGACACTTTACATTAATAGTCCTCTAAACTGTTATTTCCCACTTTAAATGTTGGTGTTAGATAAATGACCTCTTGCTCTCTAGAAAGACTGAAGAAAGCACCTAAGAAAAACAGAGTTAGTAAGTGTTAGCTGTGTCTCATAAGGCAAACAAAATTCTTCACTTCATCAGCATCCTTTTTGTGTCAGGAGGGATAAAAATGCTCCGTCTGCATTTGGATATTTATTTATTTAGGGGTCAAAAAGTTAAGTATGTGTGAAAGAGGAACTAAGATATCCCGTGCTTAGATCTTACACCTGAAAGTGCAGTGGACCATCTTTAAAAAGGGACATTTTCTCAAAATGTTACTTTTTTACATTAAGTGAAGCTGATACATTGCCCATGGTGAATGAGGTCTGATGGCACTGAGAGTTCCCTTCTGCCAAGATTCACTTAGATGTGATTGGTAATGGTGCATGTCTGTGTTCTCCAGAAAAGTACACTACTTTTCATCTTTAATGCCCCTCTTGTTGTAACTGATGAAACTATGGTTGGATTAATACCTAATGTGTTATTCCTATTAGATTTTGTATAGACATTTGCCAGAGGGGTCAAATAAATGTCACAGATCTAAATTCTAAACTTTCGTTTTTTATTATTGCCTGTTGAAATGTGAAGACAAGACAAATATATAATTTGGGGGTTTTGAGTTGAGGTTGAGGTTATTATCCTTACATTTGTTATTCATCCATGCATAAATAGGGGAGAGAAATGTAACACCAGGTTAGTTTTAACATTGTTTCCTTTTTGAGCTTTTGGAGAAAACTGATTTTCAGGTAAGAAAGCAACATTTTGTTTCCTGGCATTCATCATATTGTAGATGCAATGGTTGGACATCTATAACCAAAAGCATCAGTTTTTCCAGTTTAATGATGCTTTGCATTAGTGCTACCTTCAAGCCCACATGCTAAAACAGGTAGTTATGTAATGGCTGCTTGAGATGGGAACAGTTGTAACAGTTCATTCAAATAATGAGAATTTCTGCTTTGTGTGCCTGGTACACTGTGCAAACTCAAAGCAAAGAGAAGTTTGGATAAAGGTCAAACTTCTGTGATAGTGACTGATGTGAAACATGCACATTCAGGAATACAGTCCACACATATATAAAGTCTTTCGTCACTTTAAATTGTTCACTTTAATGACAACTGTTTATTATTTTTTGCCAATAAAGTTCTTTAATAAACTGGATCTTGAATCAGCAAATTACCTCTCACTGTTACATCTATGCTGAGCTAGTGTTACAATTCATCATATTTTCTAACCTGATGAAAGGCTGCTGTCATCATCACCAGTGGTCTCCCTGTCATAGATATAAATGGCAAGTCATTATGACACGTCTCATCTAGTATTTCATATCTCCAGGGCCATCTTCCTACAAGTGTGTCCCGTGCACAATATTTTTTTCCTAAGATGGTGAAGCCGTGTCTCACAGGTCATCACTCCTCCATCCCCGGAAAATACAGATGCACTTCAGACTGTTTAGCTCAGCATTTTAAAAGTGTTTATGGTAGCTACCAGCCAGCCAAAGGCTACCTGCTGCCAGAGCCATATAGTGAGTGAGTGTCACTGTAATGTTAACCAGGCACGTTTGGTTACCACGTACGTAGGCACATACCGGATTTCAATACCCAACCCTACTCAAAAACCACTTAAAGTTTTTCAATCGAGAAGTCATGAGGAATTAAACTGAAAGTGGATACTGCCTGATGTTACAACTGATGCTTATGTGAGTCTTAACCGTAACAGCATTACCTGTTATCTTGTAACACACAAGGATGTGATCAGATACTGTATAAAACATATGCGCATATTATTAAAACTTAGCTTGCGCTGAAACAGTTTTCCAGGCACTATTCCCTCCAGAGAGGACAAAATCCTGTTGATATGTCTCAGAGATGTTTATGTAGCATGAGAAAACGCACATTACAACTGTAAAATGTTATTTTCAAGGAAACTCTCCCCTACTGATGCTTGAACAAACGTGTTGCTGCCGTCCCTGGTCTCCCCTGTTTGAGACGCTAATGATCCTTAATTGATGTTCATATTTCCAACAGGCATTTAACTCCGTTTGTTTCACGTGTGTGTGAGGAAAGCCTGCTGAGCGAAGTCACACCATCATGATCAGGGAGGTGACACCTGTCCTTCCTTTGAATGTCTTTAATGCTTCTGTGAGACTAAATCATGTTCAGCCTGGCGCTTTACAGTGCGACGAGAGCAGCTACACAGATCTCGTTAAGGGCCAGTGGAACCGACAAGTACATTCACTGTGATTTAGTTCCAGTGAAGTGCACAGCAATCTTCAGGGCGAAGAACTGTGTCTGTGTGTGCATGTGTCTGTGTGTGTGTCCGTCTTTGTGTAGAAGCAAAGGGTCAGGGTCACACTCCAAATCACTGAGACCCCGGAGGGAACAAACTGAGCCTGTTAGAAATAGTGCAGAGACAAGCTTAACCTATTTTTAATAGTCCTTCCCTCTCCATCATTCCCTTCCCAGACCTGTCCTCTGTAACAGAAGGCTGCAGTTTTGAAGGTTAACATACTATCAATAAACTGACATTGAATAAAGTCCACATAGTATTTTAAGACTTGACACTATAGCAGTTTAAACGGCCCGAGAATATATCCAGGTGTTTGTATTTAAGAATTTAAAAAGCCCTTGTGAAAAGATTTATAACACATCCAAGTTAACCTCAGTGTAAATAGAATAATAATAAATAATTCTGACGGGTAATTTAACAATTAAAAGTTAGGCACTGATACTGGATCCTGACAACTTGCCTGTGAGGTAATGAGCAGTTTATAGTAGGAAAACAGTGCAACACTTTCCATTTAACTGCTCCTAAACAACACTACATTTCAGAAATTAATATGCAGCAGAACTGACAGCTGCAAATTATGGCTGTTTCTTGATGCCGGAATAATAATTTTACACTACATTACGGCAGGTATTTACAATTCAGAGATGAGGGGTGCATACTTAACTATGTCAATTAAGAAAATAGTTGCGGAGATGTCAGATACTCCACTGAAGCAAATCTTTAGCAGGCGGGGATGTGCCATGTGTTATATTATGACACCAGCTGTACCGCCTTCCCAATGGGAAATAGTTTGATGTTTTCCATAACTGCCACTCTTCCGCTTCATCAGGATCCCTCAAACATGTTTTGACAGGTAAATGTGGTGATGCACACCTCAAGTGAGGGACATTACACAAGCTGAAGAAAGACTGACAAGAGTTGCCTGTATTGCTGACGGCAATGAAGTTTAAAAGGGGAAAATTACATTAGTTTTACAATGTAATACATCTATGTCTCAACAATTTGGCACCGGTAGGAACTGGCTCTACTTTCTTTGCATGTCTCAGTTTATTTTGGACTATACGAACAGAATAAAAACAGAAACATTTTCAGTGGCCAATTCTGTTGATTCACAACACAATTTTCTTTTGTATTCTTTAATATGTGTTTGTGTTCAGTCAAAGTGCTTGGTTAAGGTTAGAGAAATGTCATCTTGGTTAAATGTTGAAAGTCAAATGTGTCTCGAAGCCCAAAACATGATGTGTCTTTCACATTTAACTGAATTCATAACCTTTCTCTAGCCTTAACCATTTGTTGCAGAAATGGATGTGGACCCCCTGTCTTTGGTATCAAAATATTAAGTTATCTTGCTTCTATTATTGTTCTATTAGGCACTGTTTTTTCATTTAATCCTTATACACTTAGATTTTGTATTAGTCTGTTGTTTTTATTCTTGTAATATTGGTGCAATCTCTGGCACAAGGATTTCCCACAGGGTTAATAAATTTCTATCTTAGCTTCACTCACCATCACATATCTAAAAATTAAACATAAGATTTGAAAGGTTGAAAGTAAATTTAGATTTTTTAAAAATGGTTTTAAAAATTAAAAGCTTCACTTTTGCAATGCCTGCAGTGTAATGTTTTCAATGGCAAATCCGTCTCTTCAAAGTTTTAAAACTTGCTTTGCAGACATTCAACACAGTCCATGCTTGGCTCACTTTCACTTTCAGAGATACAATACTGTCATTCAGGGATTTTTTGACAGGACTTTAACAGGGAAAACTGAAAGAAAAAAAAGGTATTACCAAAAAAACATACAGGAAGTCACAGATGCTGACCCAATCAGCTTACAGGGATCAATCTAAACACACTTCCATTGGTCACACTCTGTTAATGCGGTGGGTATCAAGTATACCACTGTTGTTTTGAAGCGTGTTGCTTGTTGCCAAGAACAAATGTGTCAGTCTGGTTTGAGACTCTTTCAAGTCAGTTGTACTTTTCTTTCTCTGTATCTTTCACGTCAAGTTGTTTACCCCATCACTGATAACTGCAAGTCCAACATAAACGTTAATTTCTGCATGAATCTCCATTTGTGTTTTATAATTATTTGAGGAATATGTATGACTATCAAGGCCAACAGACATATACATTTCCTGTGGTTTCAGGAGCAAACCACATTTTCATGTCATATGTGGTTGAAACAGCCACAGCACTCATTGCTAGTGATTCTCAAGCTCTTTGCTCTTGACCTTGGAAACTGCAGTAGAACAAAATTTTGTTTAATACATGAAACAAATGTCTTAGTAACACAGTAACTATGTTAATGTAAATCTGATTCACTGAACACTTTCTACGCATACCTTTTTAATCTGTAAAGCTTACCAACAGGCCCTTTTGCTGCTGCACAGCTGTGATACGAACATAGCTCGTTGCTAGCTAGAGAAATTAAGCTACGCTGACAACTTCTGACAGCAACACAGTTCAAAACACCGGATATACAGTTTTTATCAAGTCATTTTAATGCACGTCCAGTGTGACCAGTGGAATTGTGTTGAGAGTGATGAGCGGCTTACATCCTACTATTTGGTTTCAGACCATTTTCCCATGTTAAAACCCTGTCAGAAATCCCAGAATGCAAAGCTGACAGCACAGATCTGAATGTCTAAAAAGAGACTGCTTGAAAATAGACTGCTGAATCTCTGAAAATTTGAATCTCTGAAAAGGACTGTGTTGAATGTCTGCAAAGCAAGTTTCAAAACTCTGTAGACATGATTTGCAACATGGAAAACATTACACTGCAGACACTGTAAGAGGGCGCAATCATTTCAGATGTTCAGATCTTATTTTGAAATCTTTTAAATCCTGTTTTTAAAAGTTATGTTTGCACTTTCAAAACTTACTTTAAAGTCTTTTAAAATGTGATGTAATCAAGCCTCTTATGAAAGTCTTGTGCTTTATACGCCTACAATAGACCCAGAACACCTCCATGCTAAAATAACATGCATTCAAAAAAATGTTTTTAGTATCAATCATGTTTTCAACCCAACATACTCATACCATCAAAACAAATATAAATATCATTTCTCGGAGACAGGGCTGACAGCTTGCTGTTTTAGCCTGTCTTAAAGGTCCAGTGTGTAGGATTTACTTTATTGACAGAAAGTGGCAGAAATGGAATGTAATATTTCTATATGTTCTCTAGGGCTGCCCCCTTGAAAGTTGAAGATTCAAATCATCAGTCAGAGATCCTTCAGTCAACTGAGTTTCTTTAAGTCGAGCATTTGTTTCTTTGCTTTTTTGTATGTGTGCATGACAATAACAGGATAAAACAGACAGAAGCTTATAAAAAATGCACAGGGATAACATTTCAGTGAAGAATTTTAAATAAGGGGATCTATAGATATATTTTATTATTAACTGGTGCAACTATTTTTAAAAAATCTTCATGACAACAAGCACCATTAATTGGTGTGAGAAGGTGAAATGATGTTATTAAGTTTCAGCTTTTTTTGTTTGTTTTTTAGCTGCGTCACTGAATGCAGTGCAATGCAACATGGCATGCTGTAAACTTTACAAACTTCAAAATCAACGGAGCAGAGGTGACACGCCATCAGCGACTTCACCAGAACGCTCCATGGTGCGCATAGGGCAGGTGATGCTAGCTTGTGCTTGTTTTTGCCATTGACAAGCTCAAATAAGTATTAATAGTGTCTGATAACATTATGGAAAGGGTCACTACAGAGACAGACCTTTTTTTTAAATTTTGTTTCATGAGAAATAACTGATTTGTTGCCAAAAACATATCGGCTCATCTTTCGACTGTTCCAACAACCACCAACTTTTGTTTGGTCGAAATAAACCCTTAATTCACGGCGTGAAGGAACACGGAACATGCATGGAGGTGACACTGGACAGCGAGAGATGCTCTGCAGCACACTGATTGCATAATAGAACTATGGCAGGATGCACACTTTATGTGTTCATGTATGAATATATATGTGTGTTTCTATATCATGTAATATCAAATAATCGGCACCTGTCAGCTAATTAGCAAGAAGAACAATGGTTTAGAATCTGACCTAATATAGTTTCTATGATCAAGAACGATCACAGGAAGAGAATTCAAAATTATAACTTACACTGCTGCTTGGTTGCTGGTTGAAAGAAGGTGGCTTGTGTCGGTGCATGTGAACCTGGGAAAGGTATTATAAAGCCTGTCTGGAAAGGAGGAAAACAGAAAGATGTAGGCAGGACTGCCCTGTGAAGACAGTCGCCTGTTTGTGACAGAGTCAGCTCAGTTCTGGTGCTGGGGATACAGTATGTTAAGGAGGTGAGAGAAGAAGGCAGACATGGAAGGCGAGGAGTGTTACGAGGCATCATAATAAGTGAGAGGTGGAAGCGAGAAAAGTGTCATAAGGTTGAGAGGACTGTGAATGGAAACACTGGCCCTGCTTGTCCTGTCATTTCTGCAGACTCTCTGAGGACAGCATTGTTTCCGGAAGCCTCAGCCTCCCCCTGCCGCCAGTACAAGACGTCCTCTCTGTGGCCGTCGCTGCTAACAGACGCCATCAGTCACACTGGCTCAGAAACCACTCGCTTCCAATCTCACCACTGCTGTGAAGGCAACTGCTCGAGCTTGTCTCACAAATCTGCTCCTCCGTGTGCTCTGCAAGCAAAGACATATATTTACACACCGTCACAACAACACACACACAGATACACACATACAGAAAGGAGACAAACGCACACAGAATTCTTTCGTCACTTTGCTAGAACCAGAAAGCACTGCTTCTGAATTTGTCGCTGTCCTGCTTTTTATATCCCTTTCTTTATGTAGTTGGCTGCTGGATTTATACCGACAGAATCCACCTCATGTCCTCCATGTTTCCAGGGCTTACTGTCTTCATCTGAGCATTAAGGGCTCACCACGCCACATATCCTCATGTACTCTGCTGGATGGAAACTTGTCCACAGACCATTTGGGAGATTTTGTTTTAATAATAATATAAAGCCGAGAATTTATTGTTTCTTTTTTGAGAATGTTGAAATGTTCCTAGTTTTCAGCTTTGAGTACTAGGGCTGCCCCTGAGAGTCAAATATTTGAATCATTAGTCAGAGACCCCTCAGTCGACTGAGATTCTTCCAGTCAAGCTTTTATCTGTTTTATCCTGTAACTGTAATGCACTCTGACTGACGAAGGGAAAAACAACAGCAAATGCTTACAAAAACACACAGATAAAAAAATTAAGGGGAATCATAAATATTTTTATATTAGCTTGTGCTCTTAGCTGTGTAATTGTATACAGGCCAATGCAACCGCATGGCAGGCTTCAGATTTTACAAACCAAGTCTCAAAATCAGAAAGAGTGATAGAAACAAGAGTGCAGCTGTCGCACTGCAGCCACTTCGCCAAGCGTGTGCAGGGCTTGAGCTTGTTTTTGTCACTGCCACCGATCTCTACAGGGAGAAACCTTTTCTAAAGAGTAAGATACCTTTTGTTTAACCAGAACATGCAGGGTGACAAAAGGCATTAAACCTTGTCTCTTACTGGTAAAACAAACTCATGTAGGCAGATAGAGAAGAGAACAAATCATTGAATATTCATATTGGACAGACAAATGAATTCATAATAATAATTGATTAATTAATTAAGTATAATAATAAATCCATTGCACCAGAGATGGGAGCTGTGTCCTCTGTGGCCCGAGCGCTCAGGTGGGACACTCAGGCTGTTGTCACGCACAACAGGCAGCTGGTCAGTGGTGTATCTGATCTGACAATAGCGATAAATGCCCTGCCTAGAGGGACTGAAGTTGGGGTACAGGCAGTGGTCAGGTCTCTCAATCCAAGCGGTCCCACAGCGGAGCAGTTGGGCACTGAAGGGGGAGGACAGGTGCACACTAAGGCGAAACAGGTGCTCTGGGGAGAGAGGAATGTGCTGTGGGAGAGACACGCAACCTGTCAAAAAACCTAAGTTCAAAATGCAATGTTGGTGAAAAGAAGGAAATAGGAAGACATAATAAAGGTCACTTAAAAGTTTGGTCAGTTCAGTTTCATTTGGCTGCAAAAAGACTGCAATAAATTATGGTTTCTGCATTAAGGATTATTGAATGAAAATAAAAATAAATACATGCCCTAAATAGTTCATGAGAAACTACTGTTTCCTCCTCGCCACAATAATAGCAGCCATCTGTGTGCACCGCTGGGCTGATTAGCACCTTCCTTTAAATGTATTAAATACAGACGCAGACACAGTCACTGCAAATAATTTTCAGGCTTGGCAAATCGCAAATCAACCTATTTGCATTTTTTCCTCCCAGTATTTTGCACACTAGGGTCGAACACCAGATATTGCATATTCATCAAGACAAACATATCCTCAGCGTGCACCATTAGCAGATCAGTTTGCACATTTGTTTGTGGGTGGTATCAAGTTTTTCTTTTTTTTATCAAGCATTATATTCTTGTCACTATAGCCCCTTTCACAATGGACAAAAACCCACTAAAATCTGGCTATTGTCTTTAGTTGGAATGGGTACAATCAGCAGTCATGAGTATTTCTGGCTCCAGGTCTGATCTTCACAGTAAAGGTCCTCCATTATTTTGTTACCCAAAAGCTTTTATCATGAAGCGGCAAAATGAGGAAATGTTTGTGGTGTGAAATTTAGTTTCTCTCCTGCGTTACTGTTTCAGAGATTCTGTTAGAAACTACAAAAACACTGTCAGTAGAAGAATTTGCTTTTCTGTTTTTATTCTGATGTGTGCTGGAAAGCAGTGTGAAAGGTCTTTTTAAAAAGTGTCAATGGGAAAAGGGTTAATCACCTATTTTTAGCAGATAAAGGTCCTTTTCGAAAACCTGTATATAAGCGTTAGTTTTGTGTAAAAATGGTTTTTAACATGGAAATTGTTAATGGTGCACACAGTAAGAAGGGAAAGACTGAGTTGGATGGTGATGGCTGGATGTACTCCAGGTTTTATGCTAATGGTGTCACTTTTATGTACACTGTATTTTATGTGAACTCATATGGTAGGTTTGAGCATATGTGTAGTTTTATCATGTTTAATGTGTCTCATATTCAAGTCTTTGTATCTTCTGTGTTTCACCTGACTGCCAGACAAAGTTTCCTTGGGGGAAAATAAAGTTAAAGTGTAAAGTTGAAATCGTGCTCCATCTAGTTAGAAAAAATGTGAATGTGTTTGGTTCATGAGTGACATGTTGAGATATTAAATTGCGAACAACAGAACACACAATAGCATAGTGAAAAAAAAAAATCTGCCTTTGCAGAGATTGAATGCATTAAGAGCTGTATTCATCTGGTAAATTAGCCAATAACAATATTGAGTTTGGTGAAGAGTGGAATGTAAAAGCATGAGGCTTTTTTATCTTTTTATGTACCCCATACCAATTTCATTTCCATTCCTCCCTACACAACTGCATTAAGTGTGTGCATAATTTCATGCACTGTTTTCTAGTCTCCTCGTCCCTGCTCCTCCCCACCTCTCTCCTCATATGCACATTCTTCTCCTGCACAATCCCTACACGCCAAATGCATTCAGTCATCCCATACAAACACAGATGCATAAATCAACCCCATTAACTCCTCCACTCCTTCCATCTTCCGTAAGTGACAAATTAACTAATATCCATAAGCAGTTGAGTTGTTGGTGGATTTGACCTTTGATCTCAAAGCCAACCATGGGCTTGAAAATTGGTATAAGCCAAACAGTCAAGGCTGCACTGCCTTAATTTTCTTCATATTTTGTATCACACTGTATTGAATTTTAAACATCTTTACCTTGACCAAGGTTCTGTTTATTTGTTGATTTGTTTTTCAGCAGAATTATGGAAAAACTGGCCCAATTTTCATGAAACTCAGGGGAGGGGGGTTGCATGGGCAAAGGAAGAACCCATTAAAGTTTGTGTGTCTGCCCTGTGACTTGGATTTGCTCCAAATTATTTTTCACTTTCATTAACATGGGAGACAGGTCAATTGCAACACACAGCACAACATAGCAGCCATCTCAGCCACAACTGTAGATCAACTGCAGCACGTAGGTAATAAATAAGCAATGTCCAAACTATCCTTACACTTTTTTCCAAGTCGATGAAACCAAAATAAGCCTATCTGAAGGTTAGCATAATACTTGCTAACTTTGTAATTGATTAAACATCCAGGCAGATTGTCTGTTTTTTGAGCCAGCAGTGTTTTGGGTTCATACCAGCCTTGTTTAGTCCAGTTGACCCGAACCCTGGAGCATGGTGGGGTTCGTTTGAGTTGGTGCGAACACCTGACTCGAATTCTGATCCGGACCAGACAAATGCTCTCTGGCCCGCCTCAAAGGAGTTAAGTGAACTCCTTTGAACCAATCACAAAAGTCTACAATGGTATGTGTAATGAGAAATGCCTGTATTATTGAATTTTTTAATACCTGCTGTCTTATGAGCAGTCTTCTAAGGTCCGCTAATAGGCACTCCAGATCATCACCAGAATGAACAGAACCTGATGGTACAATACGATGTCCTGGCAGAAATTGGGCCATCTTTTTACTCGCCGACTGTCTGACTAATAATTGACAATTTCCAATAGATGACTTTACAATTTTTTGATACAAATTCTGGACCATTTGAGTTTTGTCTTTGTAAAAGCAAACCTGACCAGTTGGAAAATGTTGCAGGATCCTTAATAATTCTGGAACTATATCCAGGCATATTCAGCTTGAGAGTTCCATTTCATAGAAAACTGGTCTATTGCTTTGGCGAGTGCCCTTCTAGTTGGTGAATTTTTGTTTTTGTTTTTCATCCATTAATTACCTCTAATTACCAATGGCTTTTTTTCAACATTATTTTTAAGCCAGAGTTATTTATAATAAATAAAACATGCTGAATTTTTGTCAATAAGGCAATCTCTAAATCAGCACTTATTGACTTTGGCTCACAATATTTTTTTATTCCTTTCATTCCCTGCTTGCAACTCCTGCTGTATAGATTGTAAATGGAGCTTTACATATATAATATAAATCTTGGAGGCAGTTTGACATGCCTATGGCTATAGCAGGCTTCATCACAACTACGCCTGTTGGACTTATCTCCCTCCCTCTCTTTCTCTCTCTCTCTCTCTCCCTCCCTCTTGGCTGCTATTATTTATTCAGTTTGTTTGGCGGGACTCAGTAGCCACGGCAGCCCCGGCCTGGCAGACCTATCGAACTGTGGCATAATAGATGTTATACATCAATGCGTTTGAGCTGAGAGCCTTTAATTAGGCCTTCCTGCTCGTTTCATCAATTCCCCCCTGCCCTCCTGGGATTTGGGGGAGGGGTGGGGGTGATACAGAGAGGCCTCCTGCACTGCATGTGAATCACTGCACCTCCACCTCCCCAGCCCCATTCCTCTGCCTCGTCAGTAGGCTCTTTGTCCCTGAAAATCGCCAGCCCCTAGCCTCTTGTGCTCCTCCCCACCCGGCCCTCTGCCACTCATGTCTGCGGGGTCAGACAGCATCAAATGCTAATCCTCACCTGAATGTCAATAATTAAAAACATGTCGCCCTTCAGATTTGCAAAGAAGTGGCTTTCTTTCAGAAAGCAGCAGGGATGTCCAATATTAAATTAAAGATTCGAAGAATGTAGGTGTGTGTGTGTGTGTGTGTGTGTGTGTGTGTTTGTGTTGTGTGTGCAGCCATGACCTTGCTCCCCAGGTGCTGTTGAAATGTGTCATGTTAAATAAACGCCAAGCAGGACTCAGTGGTGACCAGCGGCACAACTGCAAACACAGACCAATCTCCTGCTGATTTTGCCATTTTCTGTTTACCATTTCTAGCCGTTCGCATTTCACATGAATCATAGCAACAACATCTGACATTTAGCACAAGTTAAAATATGACCACACCAGACCACATAACTGAGGGCCACCAGCACTGGAGGCAGAGGCTGATCTAAGTAAGCATAAAGTGGGGACGACTGCTCCACAGCTTTCACTGCTATATGCCAGACCCTTGATTGCATTCACACGTATTGTCAACATTATAGATTGCTTTTGTTTCAGATGAACAAAACTATTTATTGGAATTCAATCTTGAATCCAAATGTGACTCTTATTTATCACGACATTCAAGAACAGGTTATTTAGAAAGACATTACTTCAGGCGTTCGGGGGGGTGTGTGGCTGGTGAGTGTGTAAATGCATGCATTTATGCAAGACAAATCTGTATGTAGCACTGCGTTCATGCATTTCTTCAGGGGGTATTGAATTTTTATCGCCACAAAACTAGAGACAGATTAAGTTAAAGCCAAACCAAGGCTAATGTTCCTAAAAATTACCTCCACTTTAAGTAAAGAATCTGTTTGTATCCATGTGCTTTAGGTTACTTAAAGAGCAGCACAAGCATACAGCCAAATATTTTTAGGGCTGGGTATCGGTACACCATACTTTAAAGCAAAGTTGTCAAAAATGAATCTAGATGAAGGACTGCCAGCCAAAAATAAATCTGGATGTTATGTAAAATTACATGACATATATATCACATTAGAGATAGAGAGATGATTATCAAAAAATACATCCACGTACAGATTTTAAAGAATAACATGCATTTAAATTTTCATTTTGTTTCCTCCTGTCCCCTCTTCTCTCGACAGGAAGAACCTTAGGCAGGCTGCAAGAGCACTGCAGGAGTGCAAGACTAGTACAACATGACAATAACAAGTGAGAACGAGTCTTACACTGTAAGTTGATCAGCTGTTTATAACTGTCTTGTCTGTCAATGCAAAGTGAAGCCTGTTATCCTGAAAACAAAAGTTCAGTGGCTGCCTGTTTCACTGTCTGCCAGACTCCATTAACATATTGCTCAGTTTAACAGTTATAAACATCTACTCCTTCTAATAGAGTACTAATGATGTCTTACAGCTCAAACACACACTTACTCGTTCAGTGAACATTTGGTATCACTGTGAGACAGGCAAACAAAAACGGTTATTTCAGCCTGGAACTGAAATTTCACAGGAGGACACCACAGCTGGAGGATTTGTTGTCAGAGAAGTGAGCATTTCAACTTAACATGTTTCACTGATCTCTGACATATCAGGTTTAATGATTTATTTTATTACAGTGAATATATTACAGATTGCTCCTTTGAGGTATTGAACGAAATAACCGAAATGAGTACCAAGTTGCAACAAAACTTCTCCAGTCAAACAGTACCTGCACTCAATCCTTTATGTATATGGTTTTGCTCATAGTCAATCACTGCAAGCGCTCTTCAATTTATTGTGACACGTGATTAGACCACTGCCGCAGCAGCCACATCCCACACAGTCTGTGGTTTGGTGAAGTCGAGCACAGTGTATTTTATGGAGTTGGCAGCGTGCCGAGATACCACCAAAATGTTCAAAAAGTACGACTATACTATATGCCTGATGCATCTGATAAATATAAATTCCTAAAATGATGAAGGATTATGTCAGGAATGCTTCTTTCATATGATACGTATCAAATTAAATAGAATAAATAAAAACAAAGGTATTACATGAAGTATTATTTTAATGGGACTGGTATTTGCACTGATATCAGTATTTTTAAATGATACCCACCGGTTGATAATGCTGCTCCTAGGAAAGTATTAGAAAGACCAGCTAGTGCCGGTTCAGATAAAAAGAAAAAGAAAAACAGCAAAGAACAGGTTGGTATTTGGTGACTAACCTTGAGCCAGTGAACATGAGCATTCCAACAGTCCAGCAGCACAAGTCAATTTTTGGTGTCAGGACGTACTGTACCAACAAACAGGCAGCACTGAATGGTTTTTGATATGGTAAAGTATGTGTCTTCACTGTCATGGAGCATTTGAAAGTAAAGGTAAAGGTGCCGTCTGCTCCCTGAATCAGAGAAATCAATAACTTTGCCTCAGTACATAATGTTACTTTCACACAAAGAGTGCAAGCTTTGATGAAAGGATTTTCAAAAGATGTGATTCTGTACTGAAAAAGCATCTTAAGCAGGGAAATCATTTTCAAAGTAAAAAGTTATTTCTGAAAGTCACTGTTGTGCAGGGGAAGTATGTTCCATATGAAGAACAATGCAGTGAAAATATTCATACACTTAAAGTCAAAGATATATCGTACTCTATATCCCCATGATGGGTAGTCTTTCATGGAAACACATACAATTTGGAGCAGCCTATACTGTACACAGCAGTACGTTTATACATACATGATGTTGGGCTGGGATTGAAGGCCAAACAGTTGAAATACTGTAAGGCTCATTCAAAAGAAGAGAAGCCCTGCAGGAGCGGCAGATCAGAGGACATCACTGGAACTTATTATATAGCTTTTGACTCGGCTGATCGCCAGCTGAAAGGGCAAGGCCTCGACTGTATGCAGGCTCAGATTCCTGCTCCATGATCATAGAGTTTGAGATATAACAATAATGAAAAGATCGTGAGAAACTTTTGAAAGGCACATCAATGTAACAGCAGTTTAGTCCCATTGGATGTGCGACTCCAGTGAACAGCATAGTATATAAAATAGATTTCGGATTTAGGAAAATACACTTGGCATGGGCTGCATAATGAACAACAGATGGCATCATTCTGTTATCCATCCTGTCAAGGATGCAAAGTGTTTTCTGCTGGAGAAACATAACAGATAAGCACATGTGTGATCACATTCACATGTATATGCACATACAACATTCACTATTGGTTTATAAATATAGTATAAATATTGTATAGTCCCATCACTACATGATGAACTGCCCACAGTCTGTTAATTCCACAGAAGCTAATCCCTTCAGTCTTTTGCTAATATATCCATTACATGAGTGATGCTCCCATAAGCCAGCCCTAGTCAGTAAATAATTCTGGTTAATTAAAGCCAAGACATCCATCTTTGCCTTGGCTTTGTGTGCAGACTCTGCAAAAGGCATGTTCTATTAATAAAACAGTGGTTATCACCACTGTTGATGTAGTTTCAAACCTGTTAATTAGACTGTAGATTTCAAATGGAAATTAACAGCCAATAATTCACTGGAAAGGGGGAAATGACACTTTATTTTCACAATGGCACACCCATTAGGAGGCTCAGCAGCAGGGGGTGGCTGTGTAAAACAGACACATTGAAGTCAACTATTGTTGTTTTGTGTTTAGATGTTTGTCAGTAGCACAGGGGGGGATTGGGAGTTAATGATCAGTTAAAGAAGTCCAAAAGCTAAATTTGAGTAAATGCCAGCAAAATTTTGTTAGAAGCATATCAGTTTATGCTCTAAATTATCTGTAACTCAAAAGGCATCCTTATTTTAGGAGGGGAGACCGGGGATGGTAGGAACAGTTTTTGTTTGAGCATCATTAACTCAGTGGTTTGATACTGTCACGGTGTGTCTCAAAACTTAATGAGATGGTGGACCCAAAAATACAGCAGAAAGAGTTCAAAATGTGATTTAATAAAGAAACAATAAACAAAAGCTTACTTGCAGGGCAGGCAGGTCAAAACTACAGTCCAGAAAACAAACAAATATAACAAAGGCAAATGATTAAAAAGTACAACAAATCTAAAGTTGAGCAAATGCAACAAAGAGCTGAAACACAGGGGATGACACCAAAGGATGACAATAAACTGACACAGAAACAGAGAAACACAATGACTAAAGAGACAAGGAACTAATCAGACACAGGTGGAACTAATGCCAATCTTAAAGGGAAAGGGAGCTCTCAGGAAAGTTTAAAAGTCTTTTCTGAAGACGTTTCGCCTCTCATTCAAGAAGAGGAGGGGACCTGACATTATACACACTTGAGCCACACTTCTTTTGTCTTGAATTTGCAAAGTGTTTCATGCATATAATTGCTGAATATCTCATAATTTTAATGAACTGTTAACAACTACCCCCACCCCAAGTAGCCATACAGTAAACTGTTGTAGCATGTGGGTTTGAGGGCAAAGCATCAAATTAAAATAGAGAAACTACTTTTTTGTGTTATGTAAGTCAAACTATTGTATCTACAATATGATCAACACCAGACAAAACATAATCTTGCTAAAAAAATTTTTAAAAACTTTCAGAATCAGAAATACTGATGCATGTGAGGGAAATGGCTCGTTACAAATCCTCTCATTCAAGAATAGAAGAATATAAAGCTAGAGAAGTGACTAAAATAGAATATATGTATGTACTTATACTACAATTTACACAGGGACAGAAACATGCCATGAGCTCAAAAAGGAAATGTGATGACATAACTGCAGCACCTTTCTGATTGGACATACTGGCAGTGTTACAACTAACCCAGGGTTACAACACTCCCTGGTCTCCCCCACGTATGTCAGGTGAGGGAAGAACCGCATGTCACATTGTAAAATGAAGAATGATTTAATTGTTTTTTCACTTTTTCTCCAGTCCATTTGTCAGTTTAAAAACAGGCATTTTAAAAGATACAAGATATTTGTTTACGTGCGGAGAGGGCTTGTTAGCAGATACTTGACCTTTACTGATCTCTTATATCTTTGTTCTAAATTTCCATTTAATATTCACAAATGGGAAATTATACCCAAGAGGAAGCAGCCAGTATTTTGATTTTCTATTAAATAGCAAATTAATTTAATACACCGCAAAATGTTGATATGTTAACTGGCATTAATTCTTCCCCAGTATACCGGGACCAAATTTATAATGTCCCCAGGGCATTACTCCAAATATGATTATACTCCGCTGATGAAATAATTAAGTGTGGAAAAACACATTAGGTCTGTCATGCCTTTCACAAAAACAAATTAACACATCTATTTATCTATTTATGTATCTATGTATCTATCAATCTATCTGATTCAGCCCCATTGAACATTGACTGAATCTAAGGACAATGATTATTGGGTTGTTTACGTTCTTCTTAGTTTTTGGATTTACTCATTCATTTCCTGTCATTTTTTAAATATATGGAAGTGTGTTTGTAAATCTGTTCAATGTGAGATTTAATGTAGAATACTGAGAGCCTGTTTGAGAACAGACCATAGATGTAATATATGAACCTAAATAGTGCACTGCCATTCGGCCTTGCTTCCAATTTTTCTGTGTGGCCACTCATGATATTGCAGCAAAAAATTCTTCTATGGACCAAAAAGCATTTTGTCTATTGGGCACCATTCTAGAAGAGACATCTGTAAAACTGTTGACAGGACACCTCAAACTGTAGGTCAGTTTGGTAATTATGACTCTTTCTATTATGAATTTCTGATGCATGGTGGTTTTGTAGTTGTAAAACTTCCACTGAGCCGAGAAAAGCAATTTAAAAATCTGTGACATCATCACGGTGTAAAGTCTATGTGGGACTGGTAGGTGGGAGCATGTTCAGTGCTCCATATATCCGGGAATTAAACCTGGAAGCTTGAAGACTCAGGTGAGCAATTATCATTGGACTGAATGGGCGACATCTTTGCATTGTGTTTCTAGTACATTATGATACAGATATGCAACAAGCAGAAGTCCCATTTATGCTGAATGTTAAGCGTTATTCAAACACAGCTTCTTCCAGAAATGTTCCAGTATTTTCCCTGGTAGGTTTCATGAATGAGAGCCAGAATCAGTATTCTGGGAAATCTGCACTGCATGGCAATTTCCCACCTCAAGACCTTGAAACATTACAGCACAACACAACAAATAAGTTTTAAAAATCTGAAAGTATTGGAAATGATGTTTGTCATCAATTAGTAAATAGAATTCTCCGTCCACATGTCAC
>JAJHUR010086091.1:0-18552 GCA_027495735.1 Lutjanus campechanus | reverse complement strand
ACCCACCCTTTAACAACTTTGCTGATTGCCATATTGCTCTGTCAGGAGGGTTTAACCCTCAGAGGTCACAGACTGGTGCAGGACGGCTGAGTTATGTGTCGTGTGGTGTGAACCCTGTTTAACAGCAGATATAAATAAGTGACTATACGTTTGATTCAGATTACATTCACATGTGTGAGCAGAAGGACACTTGTAGAGGTATTCTTGGCACAGGCTCAATATTTAAACCTCTCCTCCTCTCTCCAGCCTGCAGCAGTTCAACAGGAGGGCAGCCTGGTGTAGGTGCTGGTTTGATCCCCAGCACTGCTGATGTAGCCCTGAGCCAGGATACCAGATCCATGGAAATATACACTAACCTGCGACTAGGATGAGCTAAATACTGCGATACAATGCAGAGGCCAATATGCAACATTGTGGGCAGCGTGTCCTGGTCACTGAGCCTCATATACTCACAGTCTCTGCATTGACCGCTGCGTGTGTGTGAGACAGCTGCCGCTCTCTGCTGGGAATATGGCCGACAGAGCCTCGAGTTTCCCTCTGCAGGCGCTGGAGCAGATGGAGGTGAGCGCAGAGCTGCATCCAGGAGCCTTGAAGCTAAGTGCAGCGGAGCATCAGCATCCTGCGCCACAGATCCCACCGGTCCAGTCCTGGATGACTCCAGCCTTCACCAGCTTCACCAGGAACTCCTTCTCTTTAGATATGTTGTGAGTCCACGACTGCAGGGGGGGCAGAGACACACGGGACAGGAGGTAGGTTACTGGAGGTTGGGTGTAGACTAGTGCTGTCATGATTCTCCAAATCCACTATTTGATTTTAACTTTCGATTTTGAAGGTCATGATCTGATTTATATATAATTTTTTCAGCACTGACAGGTATGTCATTGTTGACTATTGAGTTCTCACATGTAAAAAGCCACCAAACCCCTGGGAAGGTGGCTTTGTGGGTAATCTGAACTGGAGCTGCAACAATTAATAGGTTATTTATCGACTATTTAATTAATCGCCAACTATTTTGATAATCGATTAATCGTTTTGAGACAAAAATTTCTCTGATTTCAGCTTCTTAAATGTGAATGTTTTCTGGTTTCTTTACACCTCTCTGACAGAAAACTGAATAGGACGTCATCTTGGACTTTGGGAAACACTGATCAACACTTTTCAACATTTTTTGACAATTTACGGTCCAAACAATTAATTGATTAATGGAGAAAATGATCGACAGATTAATCAATAGTGAAAATAATCATTACAGGAAAGACTTGAAAAAGAGGTCCAAACATATAGAGCACACAGTGTGCTCCACATGTTACATACATTACATTACATGTTACAACATATTTTTCAACTGACAAGATTGTGACAGGATGAATTCATTGATTTATGATTTTGAGTCATTTCAAAGTCCAGATTCTCTGATTCTTAAATATGATTTTTTTTCTGGTTTCTTTACTCCTCTCTGACAGTAAAATGACGATCTTTAAGTTGTGGACAAAACAAGACATTTGAGGGCGGCATCTTCGAGCTTTGATCCAACATTTGAGAAATTGAGAAATTAATCAAACAATTAATCAACGAAGAAATAATCATTAGTTGCAGCGCTAAAAACACTATATTAGGCTAAACAATTTCACCATATTTTATATTGAGGTAATCCAAAAGTAACGGAGTTACACTACTTTAATATTTTGATACTTGGATTACATTACTGACTACATTTTTAACAGGTAATCAGAATACATTTTTAAACTAAACCTCCACAACTACCATCATTGAGGAGTGTGAGGTTGTTCTGCAGTTTTTAACATTCTCTCTCACAGTTGTGACCGCAGAGCCTCAATTCAGCTCGAAGGTCTTGGATACGGTTAGTGGAGCTCAGCAGGAGCAGGGAGGCTGAGCTGACTGGTTATATTACACACTGAGAATGAATGAGAGGAAAAGCTGAACCTGGAGCAGAGTGCGGAGGACTTCAAGGCGCTCAAGACTCGTAGAAATTTGTTAGAAGTGACAAGAATCACTGCGCTGCACAGCATGGCAACTGCCTTGGTGGTGTTTTATTCTGCTAGTTAAAGAAATGCTAATTTTTTTGTAATTTGGACTTTGTACTATCATTTACAAGAAGTCAGAATGAAAAGGCTTATAAACACTGTGGCATTAGCATCTTGACTGGATTCTTCCATCTACCCCACCCACCTAAGATGAAGGGGATTGCATGTGTGTCTCAATAACCTGGGCTAAGAGTGATTTATCAGCCGGCTGGAGACTGAAGTGGAGTGAATGGCAACTTAGACACTGTACAGTATATAGTGTGCTGTGACCGCACCGCTCTCGAAAACCAGTACCCAGCAAACCTTCCTACACTTGAGATTTCATACACATCCCAGGCCGCTACTTAGCACGCTGGGTAAATCCCTCCTAGATTCCTGAGAGGCATTTGAAATGAGAAAAAGGTCACGGTAAACTGTTCCAGTGCAGCGTAAACCTGGAAAGCTAACAGAAAGGATGTTTCTCGACAGGTCGGTCAGAATGATAACAAATTTGGCAGTTGTGAATATTGCGTGAGAGTATCATCCATCAAGAGTAAAATGGGCAGGAAATAGAGGGTCACATACGCCCATGGATGGAGGAGATGAATCACCAACCTAAACTGTAAATTCACCACTCAGGGTTAGTAAGGTCAGACCTCTCAGATTTGCTACATTGACCCAACAAAAAAAAAAGCCAATCAAAGTTTCTGTCAAATGGACGCAAAGTTTAAAATTTCAGGAGCGACACTTATTTTTTACAGTCAAACTGAAATTTGTATGTTAGGAAATATCAACTATGACGATACTGCAGTTGTTGTGCAAGCTTAATTAGTTCCCGAGAGGATAATATCTTTTTCAGACATATCTGTAGAAACAGCATCGCAGGCGTTAACAGGAGATGAGCTGTGGTTTACTACTGACCGGAGAACATCAAACTGTGTATCTTAAAAATATTGGTACAAAACCATCTTTCTATAGTCTATATAGCACTAGCTAACACCCATTAATGATTTAATCTGTCTGTCCCTTCACAAACAGACATTTGGGAGGACACACCGTGCTGTTAAAGTTCCCATGATGTTGACATCGATTGAAGTGAGTCTGTGATTATTTGGCTCAAGATTTCGCGACCAACCTGTCCTATGGCTTAAAGTGAAGCCTCTCTTGCTGCAACCAACACAGCTGCAAAGCTTTAAGCAAATCAATGTGTGACGACATAAACATACAAATGAGTGTCAGCATCTGGTGACTTCTGGAGCTCGTGCTAGCTGCTTAAGAGTTGGCAAAACTGATCCTGATCAGATCGCAATGTGGACACTAGAGACATATTAACAGAAGGTGTAAATGTAATCAGGTCAAATCATATCTGGATACAATCTGGATGTGAGACACATGTAATTACAGAGGCAGCTGGATTCATGAGATCACGTGGGAATCCATCTTGCCAGGCTTCAAGTTATTCGTTTGTGTCCGCACCAAAAGTGGTGCAGCCAATCAGCATCGTAGGAGGGACTACTGGCAGCTACGGGTGTGGTTTTAGGTGTGACAAAAGCAAGAAGTGTCCAGGGAAGCGACTGCAGCAAACAAAAGAGTTAGTGTAAATACCACAATAGCATCAGTCATATCAGATCTAGAGAGTACGTCTTCATTGACAGAGGAGCACTGAAAGCTTTTCTTGATGGAAAAGATGTTTTCGCTCTTCTCGCAATCAGCTTCAGCAAGAGTTTGATCGCTTGCGCTTTTCTGAACCGTTTCTAAGGATGACCTCTTTGTAAAAAAAACATCTGCCGTGTCAGGTTAACATTTTAATGCAAGGTGGGATGGGAGTATGACAGTACTGACATGTCAGTTTTAATACCTACAGTACTGGGGGGCTGTACCAAAGCAGGTCTTTAGTTACCTCTCTGATGGCTGACATCCTGATCTTCTCATAGTAGTGCAGAGGAGCATGGGGGGTGCTCATGTTGTAGCCAAATCCAGCCACAGCTACTTCATCGCAGTTATGAAGGGCCATCGTTATGGCAACTGCCCCCAGGGTTGGGATATTCTGAAAAACAGAGTTTGTATGAAACAGGTTACCGAGCCATGACCTGTAGCTTATTTGCACTGTCTGCTTATTATGTGAATATGTTGTGAAATCTCAAGTATGCTTCTATTTATAACAGCCTAATGGTAACACTGTTTGTTTTCACGTTGTTTTCAGGCTCTGGACAGGACTGTAGGTGCTGGGCTCCCTGCAGCATCTGCTGTGTGTTCACAGAGGCCTTCATAATGCAAACAGACACACAGTGCAGTCAGCCACCACAGCTCCTGACCATTAACTCACACGGTGTGTGAAACAGCTCGCTGTTCCCGCTACTGCTCTACAGAAACTGACTGCTGGGAAAACAACAGGTCTCTCACCCCTCTGCCCATCTGTCCATTGTTGTGAGGTAAGCCAATCAACATGAAGGAGGCCTCCTGGATGAAGTAGGGGTTTAGGATGCGCATGTCGCTGGGCTCCCTTGGAACGTACTTGGCCACCGACTTCCAGAACCCATCAGTGCTGCGCTGAGAGACAAAGAATGAGGGATTACAGTGTGGTTAGTGTGACCCTCATACTGAACAAACTGTTCACACAATCAAATCACAAATAACACACTTTACAGAACACCAACGCTCACGTTTACTGTTAGTTATTAGAGAACCTATATGCTGATAACAATTTATAAGATAAACTAATATCAGCAAATATGTTGACTCTAAGGATCTATCTTACAACAGGCACAGCAAAACTGTCCTCGCTAGTTTCTGACCGACAGTCACATTCAGTGCCCAATAGCAAATGTACTTGCACCAATCTGTGCGCACATGGGTGTGTTGATCTTAAAATGAGGTGTGTTCAGGTGCTTTTTGGCACATCGCTATCTCGAGGTGGCAGAAAGGGATTGTGCCATTGACAAATATAAGGTCTAAAGTTTAAGACAACGTATTTTACTGCTACTTAAAGAACACGTTATTGAGATAGTAAGATGCGCCTACATAGGCGGGTTCACAATGCGCCTACACACTGCTTGCGACATGCAGTCAAAAGGAGTCGTTGATGGGACAGTGGAATTGTACTTCATATCTTTGCCAGCAGGTCATTCTGGTAGAGGTGTAGTATCAAAATAAATAACTGTTTGACAGTTAAGAAAAGGCGTTAAAAAAAACTCTAAATTTAGCGTACTTAAGCGGATACTGAGTTTTGTAGATGGGGATTTATTTCTGTAGCTAAAATGCGTTTTTCTGCAACTCCCTCTGCAATAGTACAATACTGAACTCCCCGGGTGGGACTTCTCTCTCCTTCTACTGACTGGGACCATCCTGAGCATCATCTGCTGACCGTCACTGCTTCAAAAAATCTGAACTATCCCTTTCAGAGACTAAACACAACCACTTTGCTCCTTACTGTGGACTCAGATGATGCACTGTTTAACTAGCAAAAGTTAAAGGACACACCCTTGTATATGAGCTATGCACTTTATACCATCCACCATAGTTTAAATATAGGACAAAGGTATTAATTGCGTTACATAATTTTTTTGAGAATTAACTAATTTACTGAAGTTGGGCAGAAGAGGTCGCTCAGTACAGTGCTGATCCCCACCAGGTAACAGATGGTGAAGCACCTCTGCCAGATGCAACCGGCGGAGTTATGTAAAGTTCCAAAAACATTAACATGACCTGCACATACGTTGTCCTGAGCTGAAACAAGATTTCAGACTGAAGCAGTTGTTGATCACTTGCGGCCCCTAGTGGCCAGTTAAGAAGAGTGAGAAGTCAGCTGTCAGTGGTCGTATAAAACAGAGCTGTCAAAAGTAGAATTACTGCCTCACAGTTGTTTGTCTCCAACCAGTCAAGTTACAGTTTACATCCATGTCAGTCCAGACTCATATAATGTCTGTAGTGGGGTTGACCTTTGACTTAAGTTATTTTTTTTAGCCATTTTTGCCTTCATTTGATAGTGCAGCTGAAGAATAGACAGGAAAGGGGGCAGAGAGAGAGAGGGGGGATGACACGCAGCAAAGGGCCGCAGGCAGGAGTCGAACCAGCAGCCGCTGCAGAGTACTAACAGCCTCCATACATGGGTCAGAAACTCTACCAACTGAGCTAAACGTCCGCCCCATCTTTTTTGATACTTGAGTGTAATTTCATTATAATTAGCATGTGATTATTGTATTATGGCCAAAAATGTGTTTACAGAGGTCATCATAACCTTGACCTTTGACCACCAAAATGTAATCAGTTCATCCAAGTGGTCATTTGTTTGAAGAAACTCCCTGAGGGCGTTCTTGAGCTATGCGATATCAGCGATCTGTCAGCATAGTCATGAGTGTGACACACACACACCTACACACCTACACACACAAAAAAAAATCAAGCCGAATGATCCAATAGTATTTGAGATTAGTTCTGGAAAAGATGGGGGTCTGTTGATCAGACATGCACACAGTAAATCATGCACGTACACATGGAAGTGATCGCATGATCCCCTCCATGCTCATGCCTGGTGGGGATAAAGATTTAAAATTCTTCAAACACAATCTACATATGTTTCTCTGTCCTTATTTTATTTACTGTTGTCACCATTTTCATATAGGTTTATTCTCAATTTTCTCAAAGAAACAAAAAACAACATAATCATCGACCCATGTAGTCAATAGCAGTAATCTGAAATATTAATGCTGGATAATTGCCATTAATGTTGACACTGTAAATAGTGATCACTCTATCAGCTGGTGGGATGTGATGTAAGGTGGACAGCAGTGGAAAATATGATGGTGCTTGAGCAGCCCAGTGAAAGCAATACCCTGAGCTGAGGCCTGGGGGTAGAGGTCAACACCATTTAAACACTGATGAAAAACAAGCGGAGCAAACAAAGCCAGTCAGAGGAGGAAGCCCCTGTATCACTATACCTGGGGCCATTACACTAATTACCAGCAGCCTGCCCGGCAGTCCTGATGGCTCTTTATAAACAGTTACTGGGATACCTGCCCCTGAGTTTGCTCAGGTATTTTGGAGTGGGGATCAGGGAGAAACCAAACAGCAGTGATATGAGCTATTAGCTTACTAGCATAGCGCTGTTACCCTGTTAGACTGTAAGCTCCTCGCTGACGGATCAGATGGTAATCCTGTCTGACTGAGACCATTTTGCTCTTCCATCCGAGCTGGAAACCCAACACCTCTGCTTTGCTGGCAGCACTGGGAGGACACAACAGTCTGTGGAAAGCCCATCTGTACACAGCAGACGGCATCAAATGACAAGCAATTCTCACATCCCTTTAATAACAGTATCAGTGAATATGTTTACATACATTTAATCCAGTAAAATCTACATCAAGCAACATTAGTATCAATCTAGTCTGTGTCACAGAGTAGAGCTGCAACGGCATCTGACTCTATTCATTTTACACTGCAGGAACTTCGAGTGTAACCTGGGACTTCCCATGACCTGAACCTTTGGAAGTTCCTCCCTGCCTGTGTTTACACTGTACTTTACAGACAAGGACATTGAGGGTATATGTGATTAACAAGATTGACAGTCTGTAGTCATGCTAGTTGTCATGTAAGCTCTTAAACGCAGTGGAGATGGAGCACAGTGTAGTTCTTTGAGCAAGTGAAAGTGACATTAATTTAGAATTAAAACTCATCTAAATCCATCCAACTGTATGGGCACCATGGTGCTATTTGGACAAAAACTTTAATTAAAACCCATCAAATAGTCACCAAGATATTTGACTAAAAACTAAAAATGTGAACCTAATGGTGACACTAGAGGAAAAACCAGAGGGAATAATCCTCAGGAGAGGATGACTATAAATTTCCTGTCAGCAGTTGTTGAACTGAATCATTTCAGGCTGGACCGACCAGTATTGCCACTGTTGGAGCTGTGCCACTAGCATGGCTGAAAACAGGGAGAGCAACAGGAGTGACAACTTCTATAACATATAACTGTGTAATTTGTATGCTCATTAACTATACTGGTAAATATACACAGTTAAATATTTCTACATGTACTGGATAGACTGACTTAAGTGTGAATGGACATTCATGGTTCCCAGACTGTATCCTAATATCTCAATAACTATTGAATGGACTGCCAGAAAATTTGGTGCACACATTAACAAAAAATCATAATTACTTTGTGTTCCCTTAACTTTTCATTTTGCGCCATGATCAGGTAATTTGTCTGGTTTGTCAGTTTGACCAAATACCTGCAAAACTAATCACATTCCCATCAGCCTCAGCTGTACTTGGTGTTTAATGATAATTAACAAATGTTAGCATGCTAACATGCTGTATGTTAGCATTTAGCTCAAAGCGAGCTAGTACAGCTACAGACTCACTGTTAATGTTGTTTTATCATTAAAAAGTGTGTGTAGAAAAAAGTAAGTATAGATTAAAACTGACAAGATTCTGTGTGTGATTCAGTTTGCAGGTTTCTTCTCTACTAATACAAAATCACAGTCATGATTTGATGCATCCTGGTGTTCTTACAACAAAACACCAACTGAGTATTTGCTTTGCCACTTACATCAGTCTTTGTCCAGCCAACACTTGCCCATTCATAACTAGTGAGTGTGTATAAATTCATTAACTGGTGTGTTGTCTGCACTCCTCTGCTGTAGGGGTGGGAACTTGATCTCTTTTAGTGAAGTGCTGTTGTAAATGAAACCAGTACCATCAGCTTCAAAGTCCTTTAACACCATTACTGTTTATTCAACCTAACTGCTTGGCAGTGTCAAATGTCACCCCTGTACTGCCTTCACATTGCTAACAAATACAGATTGTACCTAAGCTATTTTCCACTGAGTGTCCATAGGCGATTACAGAAGAGACGTGTAAGTTTAAGAGTTTGGTATTCTTGAAAAATAGTTGACATGGTCTGAATTCATTCAATGGCGGAAGTGTTTCTATCAGTCCTGACTGTCCACACTGGAAGCTTCCTCCTGGCAGCCTCCCACTCCCTCATTCAGGATGTTGTGCTCCGTTGTGTAACACGCAAAAAGTAACAGAAGTACTTGTGTGAAGACTAAAAAAAGAGAGCTTCAAACCGTGCCTGCTTTCATGAAATCATTAAAAGCATATTGGATTATACTGGCACAAGGTCTACTGTAAAAATACTACAGGCAAGAGTAAGTCACACATGTGTCTGTGCACTCCCAAGTCTTAACCTTCAAGTCTCAAGCAAGTTCCAAGTTACTGTGGTGAGAATAAAGCAAGGCAAGTCGAGTCCCTGCTTTAAGTCAAACAAGTCACAAGTCAAGTCATAAGAAATTCTGATGATCCCCCACAGTTTCTACACTTAAATAAGTGAAATGACTGTAGACAGTGTGTGCAACGATTAAATGATTATTAATCAATTATTAAATTAATTGGCAACTATTTTGATAATTGTGATGATTAATAAGCTTGAGTAATCTGAAAATATGACAGGAAAGGGGGAATGACATGCAGCAAAGGGCCTCCGGAGGACTCAGCCTCAGTACATGGGACAAATGCATATTTGGGTTGTGGGCAAAACAATACAGTTGAGGACTTCATCTTTGTATTTGGGAAACATTGACTGACATTTTTCACCATTTTCTGACATTTAATGGACCAAATAACTCGAGAAAATAATCAACAATGAAAAGAATCATTCTTTGCAGCCCTAAAAGACAGTGGTCATGAGAAGAACTGTTGCAGTCTGCTTGCACCTTATAAATCTTACTGTGTGTTTGACATTTTGTGGCAATGAATCAAATTTTTAACATTTCTGGCCCCTCCACAATAGCTGCCTTGTGCTTTGGACTCTCAAGGTCTATCTAGAAAATGCAAATATTTGTTTCACAAAAGCCAAGTGATTTCAAGTCATCTGTTTCAAGTCAGGAATACAAGTCTCAAGTCCTCAAATTGGTGACTTAAGTCAAGTCATGTGGCTCAAGTCTCCCACCTCTGATAAATACACAATCAAAACTATCACTGTTAAATCTGCACTTCAGCCTGACTGTTAACTGTTAAATTTGCAAAGTCCTTCTTATGCATAAAGACGGCAGTTTGAGAAGCAATCTTCTTTGTTGTCCAGTTTATGCACAGTAATGAAAATGGTTCAAGTACATATGTTTTAACGAGCACATTTAAATGCCCGTGTAAAATAAAAAATAGACCTGAAATGTAAAACGCACCTCGAGTCACAGTAATAACAATGTGATGGAGTATAACTGGAGCCGGTGTGGATGGCAGCAACTGCTAAAAAAGACTTCCACTGTAGACAAGCCACAAACCTGTTAACAACAAAGGGATGCAGCAATACAACTGCTACAGCGCGCAGGCTGGCTTTGCTTCCACCTGTCAGTGGAAGTGAAATGTGATCCAGGGTTGGGACCACCCTGGTGATCGTGCTTCCTGCTGTGCCTCCAGTGCTGCAGCATGAATGTTGTGCTGCTTTCTGATGTGCATCAGAGCTGAAGTCTCCCGACTCACACCCCCTGTCTGAGGGTTGGATAGGCACGCACACTAGAAATCAGGGGATTCTCAGTTCTATGAAAGCTGAAAGGGTTAAAAAAAAAAAAGTTTCCACCACTTGTGCACACGTGCATCAATCAAAATCAAGCAATGGAATAAAAATATCTAAGGTATTCTTGGAGTAGATCTACAAAGATTGTTTAAAAATATGTTGGCTGGTAAACCTAAGGATAAATAGTAACATGAATGTATTTATCTCTTCTCCCCTCCCTTCAGGGTCAATAGGTGGAGAGCTAAGCTAATAAATAAAGCTGTCCTGCAGTTTGGTATCATTCAAGTGGTTATAAATAGTGCCTTGATTGATATATTATCTTTAACAGTTATATTTACCTATCAAAGAAGCTTGTACAAACCCAGAGGTGAGACGAAGTCATTTGGCCTCATGCAAGAACATTTTCATATTCTTATCTTAGATTTCTCTTACTTTTTTTTTCCTATGAAGGGCTCGTACAAACATGCCACAGATTCAGCTAATGCTCCTTACTTCAGTTGACTGTGTAAATAATCCACCTATGCATTATTTCAATGCACATGTATGAGATTAGCAGAATTAATGCCCAACAATACCATATAAGGCTGCGCTTCCAGCCCCATATGTCAGGAAGCGTTCATTCATGAAAATGGCATCAAAGAGTAGAAAAAAGAACTTAACGAGTTTGAAGATTGACGTCAAGTCTATGATTTTACCAGCGTCAGCAGTGAAATTAAGGGACCTGCTAAAGCCGAGGAATGGAACAAACGAGTGCTGTTAATGTCGTGTTACCTGAGGGTCAGACTGTCACTAAAATAAAGAGGAAACATCTCCATATGAAAACAGCTTTGATGAAAAAAGAAAACGTCGCGCTACAGCAAAGTGATGTATGGCTGCAGTGGGAGGAGGGGGTCACTGCAGTCAAACAGGATCATTCCAGCCTAAGTATGATGTGTAGTTTATTTTTCAAACTCTAAATGTCTTCAAACTAATGAAACATACAGTCATTAGTGAAGAACTTGTGTTTGGATAAGAGGAGAATGACTCTAGAGTGACTCTACAACAGGTCTGGACGACATGTAAATTGTGTTCGTATCTGAAAGAAAATTCAAAATACGAGAAAATTGGTGGACAACAACAACAAGCTTTCCTAAATCACTGGTGCACACCACTTAAGAACAAAGCTGTGCGTATGAGTGGTCATGCATGCTGTTTTGCAAGTCACAAGTAAGCCTCAAGTCTTCCAAATCAAGTTCGAAGTCAAGTGCCAATTCCTAAACTTTGAGTTTCAAGTCCTTCACAACTCATAATCTGAGTTTCCAGCCTCTTCGACTGATAGCTGTTAAGCTTCTGCTAAGCATTAGCTCACTAACTGTGTCGATATTTCTGCGTCTTCAAATGTTAAACGAAGTTGGACCATGTTGGCTCACATTTATACTAATACTGCAGTTTGCTTTTTGTTGACCATCTCATCGTTTTTGTATGCAAACAACATTATATGTGGTATCATTTTTTACCAACTGGTGCTCACTCTTCACGGTTTTCTCCTGTAACTTGATTGGACGCTGTTGAATTGGTTCAAACAAAGATCTGGGGAATTAAGCATGGCTGAGAATGAATAGCCTTAATGTTATTTGGTCCAGGAAATTAGGGAAATAAACTGACTATTGGATTCACAGTTTTTAAATAACAGACATTTTAATCTTTGGGTTTGGGGAGGGGTTACAAGTATATTCTTTTAAATACATGCACTTTTAGTCAGTTAATCTGAAGAAGGCCATTCAGAACCTCAATGCATTTACACGGTTGCCAGTTCATTAAATCCACCCAGTTAAAACTAATGCAGTCCAATGCAACAGCCCAGCAATAACTCCTGCCTTCATTATGAAGCTCATTTTTATTAAAATTTGGAGAGGTGGTGATTCAACTTTATGTTCATTTTTCCAGGCTGCAGCTGGTTTTATATTGCACTATATTTCCTCTACCATCATTGATATAAATTGGGTGGACAAATAAATATTATTTTAGGAGATCTGCCAGGGTTTTATCACATCTACTTAAAGCTGAGATTTCTAGTTTAATTCACTAGTAATGTCACCTCTTTCTGCTTTAGAGAAAACCTCACGACTGCTATGGTAAGGACCAAAATTCTCCCACATTCAGTTCTACGAGCAGAAATTACACCAGATGAGTGGCAGGATGTTTGTACAAAGGCACAGACTCTAGTTGCTAATACTTGACATAAATTGGCACAATATAACTGGTTAATGTGCATTTATGTCACTCCTAGCAATAATCTAGATACATGCGTCAAGTGTAACCAGGAAAGGGGAACACTGGTCCACTGTCTTTGGGAATGTGTTAAAATATGTGAGCTCTGTGGGGAAACCCAACACGGCTGTTGCAGAGATTTTATCTCTTAAGTTACCCCTTGACAAAAAAAGTAAACAATCCCTCGCTTTACATGTGCCTATCACAAGTAAAACGTGGGATTGCCTTTTCTTGGCAAAACACAACCAGACCTCGAATAGGTCACTGGTTGAGAGAAATGTGCTGCTGTCTTTCAGTGGAAAGATAACCTATATTCTTAAGGGGAAAATGGCCTTTTCAAATAAATCTGGTGACTGATTATGTATCTGAAAATGGTGAATTGAAAGATGTACTTTGGGATGGATAGATGGACTATACGAAGCTTCTTGATATGCTGCTTCATTAAGAACGACACTTGGGCTGTGTTGGTAAACTAGTAAAGAAACACATGTTGCTTCTTTAATTTTTCTTTTTTTAAATTTTGATTTTTTTTGTTGTTTTTTGTATTAATTGTTATTGCTCTTCCTTTTCTGCTTTCATATTTGCGTTTCCATGGCGCCGCCGGTAATGCGGCTGCCTGTTATATGCAGCTCTGTTTTTCGATGCCTGTTTGTGTTTTTGTAACCGTTTTAGCGCTTTTTAACTGTTTTTTTTCAATGCCGTTTTTGAGATGGCGTTAACTCGTTTAGTCTGTCAACTTTTTGCTGCAGTTGCTGTGTGTATTTTTTCCGCGCAGTGGAGCGGATGAGGAGTGCGGAGCCGCGGGGTCTGCAGCCGTTGAGGGTTAGCCTACACCCGACAGGAGCTTTTGGACCTTGCGCAGCTCTCCACGGTCACTGGATCCAGACATGACATCCCAGTGGAGATGTTGAGGAGGGACGCCAAGGAACTCGAGCAGGAACGAAAAGAAAGCAGAAAAGGAGAGCTTTTAAAAGGACCTTTAAACCTGCCCTCCCCACCGTCATCATGGGAAACGTTCGCTCCTTAAACAATAAGACAGAGGAGCTGGAGTCTCTAGTAAGGAGCCAGGATGTGTACTGGGACTCCTGTCTGCTGTGTTTCATGGAGACGTGGCTTAAAGACTGCATCCCCGACCAATACACCAACTTTACCGGCTTCCTAACCATCCAGTCGGACAGAGACTCCAAAGCATGCGGTAAACGGAGTGGAGGTGGGATCGCTCTGCTAGTTAATAACAGATGGTGTAATCCCAAGCATGCTACCATTAAGGAGAGAATATGCAACAAGGACATCGAACTATTAGAAGTCAGTTTAAGACCATATTACCTGCCAAGGGAATTCACCGTGGTAGTCGCCATAGTTGTTTACATTCCTCCGTCTGCACATGTGTAAGACTGAACACTACTGGAAGTCTTTTCTGCCAGCAGCAATTAGACTTTTTAATGTGCAATAATGTGTATGTGCAATAGTGATCTTTTATGTGCAATAGTGAACTTTTTTGATCTTTTTTGTGTGTTTCTGTGATGATGGGCTATCTGAATGTCTTTTGCTGCTGTAACAAAAGCAATTTCCTTGAAGAAGGATTTATAAAGTTTCTATCTATCTATCTATCTATCTATCTATCTATCTATCTATCTATCTATCTATCTATCTATCTATCTTATATAAACTTATTTTGTAACCCATTAATTCTAGACATTATTACAGCTGATTCCATTTTGGATCAGAAGTCAGTAACAAGTCTCAAAGCCTTTTATCTCGCAACATTCTTTCTTATTAGCTGGAGGCAACATTCAAGAAGCAGTTTCTCTTTTTTTAGTTGAAACTGACCGTTACCTTTCTATTAGCTGTAAGTACTGTCAAAGCTAGTGCAAATCTGTGTCCGTCCTGGGAGAAGACTGTTTGTGAAGCAGGAGAAGCACCACTCTCTGACAGCGCTCTTTGCTTGTATGAGGACTGTGTGTTTTTGAAGTTCAACAGGACCATCAGAGTGACGAGGTGAGTGTTCAACACAGAAGCACAGCAGCCGTTACTTGCTTTTATCCTCCTAGTTAGATCTATTTGGAGTTCTATGAGCATTTGGCCCCATTTGCTCTGCTGTCAGGGAGTACAAAGCAGGTATGTTGTGACTCCGGCTGCAGGAATGTGTTACATTCCCATTCAAGCATGCACGACCATAAAGTCTGGACCCAAAACTAGTTGTTGGAACAGACACAGGCAGATGTGACAGCAGAGGAGGCAGCCTTGGTATGCTGGGTTGATGTTGAGGGGTAATAATAACTACCTAAAGGCCTAAACAAAGGGACGATATTGATGTGCAGCCAGGCGCATAATTATTATTTTTATACATGTACCAGTAATCCTCCCTCTCTACTACAATCCCAGGTTTGAGTTTCTACAATGAGCAGCATCAACGTGATCAACAGACCCCTCCATATACAGAATCTCATCTCTGTGGGGTGTGCATGTCAGCCATATGAGAGTGAGTAGGGCTGTCCCTATAAGTGTATCTGTGTGCGGAACTGTGTGGAAATCTGATATATTTGGCATCACAGATGTTGAACAAGAGCATTAAAAAGTGAGTCGTCCAGGGGGAACATGTAGACAACCATCCAGGCTGTTGTAGCAGTTTAGTGTTATTGTGTGCAGGCAAAGAATAATATAGTCCTAATAATGGTGCACTGAAGAAATACATCAGTGCAATCATTGAGTACTTCAACTAAAATATTTACGGTGTGAGGCAGCAAGAATCCATCTTGCCAGGCTTCAAGTTATCCGTTTGTGTCTGAAACAAAAGGGGTGCAGCCAATCAGCATCCAAGAAGGGACTATTGGTAGGTACGAGCGTGGTTTTAGGTGTGATGACAATGAGAAGCGTCCATGGACGCGGTGATCTGAACCGAAGGATTCCCACATGATCTTGTGAACCCAGCTGCCTCGCAAGGTAACTCTTCAACTACAGTACGTCATACAGTTTGTTGGTCTGATTGGTTGAAGTTAGCCTGTGTTACACATCATTGACAGATGGTTCATCCAATCACCTGCCAAGAGTGTTTTGAAAGTGCCAAACAGTTCCTAAGGATGACTTCACAGATGGTTCCTGGAGTAACAAACCATCTAGTGTGTCAGGTTATCACCTACCTTCTACTAAAAACTAGCAGCTCAGAGTGGACATGAGTTGAAATGGATGTCATGTGTCCTTGCAGGACAATACATCGACCAAAAAACATTTTGCCTGTTGTTGCGGCTTCTTCTTCTTGTTTCACACTTTAATATGATGCTGTTAGCATCACATAAATGAAGAACGTCTAGTCTACACGTACATGGGTATTTTTTAAATACTGTGTTAAATGATCTCCATCCAGATGAGCATTTTGGCACCATTTCAGAAAAAAACATCTAACATGCCTGGCAATGAATATCACATGAAAATTCACTTTCATTCAATGGTGCGTGCTGTTTTAAACAGGCAGCAGAATGTAATGATGAGGCAGGAAACATGACTGCTGGTTACAGTATCCTGCTGGATAATAATAGTTTTTATTTAACACACAGCATGTGTTTTTGTCTCTCTTTTCTATTTGTGTTTTTCTAAATATACGTTTTCTAACATCCATTCTGTCAATGTAAAGACTCATATACTGCACAATATCTAAACACAAACTCTGAGATCATGCTGGTAGCCACAAACTCAGTTGGGCTGTTCTTTAAACTGCATTTCAATTTTATTTGCTTTACAGCAGAATCACTTTTTCTCTTTACTGTAGGCCTATGATGTTATTAAGGAACCAATTTATAATACATTTGTATCTAGCAGCACTGCTAAATGCTAACAAAAGGACTGTAGTCTGGCTAGTGAGCTTAATGCTAAATGACACATGCAGAATGAACACACTAACAGCAGACTGACAAAAGCTGTTGCAAACTTTGATGCATCAAAATAAACCCATTATTTACATTGCCTATGACAGAGAACTTGTAGTCAACCAGGTTGATAAATTTAATTTAACCTGGATCCAATTTTTTCAGATATTTCCGGTTTGAGATTATGTTCAGAAGTATATACCATCCAATGACACCATAAGTGACTCTACCCTTAGATCGGTTGTCACAATGTCACCATGTACTTCCCGTCTGGTATCAAAACTATATGCTTTTGCAAGATGAAAAGGTGGACACATCTCGCATTAGAGAGAAATGGGAAAAAGATTTAAATATCCAGATTACAGAGGAACAATGGAACCAGAGTTTAAAACAAATTAATCAATGTTCTATCAATGTCAGACACTGTCTAATGCAATTTAAAATAGAACACAGATTACACATTTCCAAATCTAAGATTAATAAATGGTTCCCCTCTGTTTCCTCTCTGTGCGATAAGTGTCAATCTAATGATGCCACTCTTGTGCATTCTTACTTAATGTGTCCTAAGATTAATATGTATTGGAGCAATACTTTTGATATAATCTCAGATATTCTTGACTTAAGAATTGAGCCGGAGGCGCAAGCTATTATTTTCAATACTTTAGAGAGATTAAATAATCTCACACTGGCTCATAGACAATTTATCAATTATTGTCTTATGTCTGCCAAGAAATGCTTGCTGATGCTATGGAAGGGTAAAGAATGTCCAAATGTTAAAATGTGGCTTAATGACCTTGTCAACACCTCTGAGCTGAAAAGGATCAGATATATTAGGAATGATCAGGTGAATTTATTTGACGCCATTTGGCAACCTTTCATTCACTATCTTGAGAGGTCACTGAGCAGAGCTTAACTCTGCTTCTTTGTTACTGCTATAAAGGAGATCCTCTGGGTGATGTAGCAGCGGGTTGGTGGGTGTGGGAAATTTATTTATTTATTATTATTATTTTTCTAAATGTTTAACTAATTTAGGCAAGGCAAGGCAAGGCATCTTTATTTATATAGCGCATTTCATACCAATAGGCAACTCAATGTGCTTTACATAAAGACAGGACATTTAACAGTAAGAGCAGAAAATGTAAAAAGGAAAGAACATGTAAAAACATTTAAAAAATTTAAAAATTTGAAATTTCAAATACTAAAAGAAAGAAAGGGAAAAGAATATAGGAAGTACAAGAAAGAGTGCAAATTCAAAAATTATAATTAAAAACTCTTAAGAGCTCATCCATACGCACATGAGAAGAGAAATGTTTTTAACCTTAATTTATCGATTATTTATTCTCTTCTTTTTTATTAGGGCCCGAGCACCGTACAGTAGGTGCAAGGCCCTATTGTTTTTGCTCAGACTGCCCAAAAAATGAATTGCATTTTTGGGGGCTTAAACATACTCAAAAACTCACCAAATTTGGCACACACGTCAGTCTTGGTGAAAATGTACCTGTCATGTGGTTTTTGCTGGTGGGCGTGGCAAAATGCCTTGGCCACGCCCCTTAAACGCCGCCATTACCAGCACGTTTCACCGATTTGCACGAAAATCGGTACACGCATAGATCATGCCCAGACGCACAAAAAAGGATCCGATAGCCTAAACCCATCAGGAAAACGGCTATTTTGAATTTCGTCATCACTTTTTGGTATTTTCCACATGTTGAATTTTAACAAACTCCTCCAAATGGATACATCAAATCGGCTTCAAAATTGGTGTGTACCATTTAGACTAGTTTGTGATTAAACGTCATTAAAAGACTGCATTTCTGTCAAAGGGTGTGGCCATGAGGTGGCAGCTAATTTTGATGATTCTCCATGCCACATTAAATGATGATAACTTTTGCAT
>JAJHUR010086090.1:0-11464 GCA_027495735.1 Lutjanus campechanus | reverse complement strand
TCTTTAAAAAAGGTCTCTCTCTATAAGTGATCATTTCCATAATGTCGACACACAACCTTACAATCTGAGCCTGTCAGTGGCAGAAACAAGCACTTTATGTGGACCTGCTGATGATGGTGTGCAAGTGCCCGTGTCCCTAAACACTGGACCAATTAAAAAATCATCGGCATTAATCATCAAAACATGTGAACATAGACAACACATCCAGATCAAAAAGAAAAATACTCAAGTTACCCTCTAAAAGGCAGCTATTGATGACGACAATTCAATTTCTCCTTCCACTTGGTTTTGGGATTTAAAACAACTGTATGTTCTGGAAACTGCAGGTCTCTAAAGAGTTTTCTAACTATTGTTGCACACACGTGAAGCATGATTTTGTGAAAGCTAGTTCACCCAAAAATGAAAATTCAGTCACTATCTACTCACCCTTGTGCCAATTATGATTGAGGTTCAGGTTTATTTTGTTAGTCCACACAACACTGCTGGAGTTTCACAGGGAAACAGTGTTGCAGAATCTCCCAAACAGTGGAAGTGAATGGTGACCAGTTTTCAAACAGAAAAAAAACAAAAAACAAAACATAAAATGCCTCCATACTGCTTGTCTGGAATAATCCAAGTCTCCTAAAGTCCAGACATGCCGTCACAACACACACACCCAGTTCAGACAGTGTGCATGTGAAAGTGGCTCCAAGCCAGGGATCTACAGTGAAGATTCAGGATAAAAACATGGTGTAAATAACAACAACTAACATTATCCTGGCATGTTGGGACTTTAGGAGACTTGGATTACACCAGACGAGCAGTATGGAGGCATTTTATGGTTTTATTCTGTTGTGTTTTTTATGTTTGAAAACTGGTCACCATTCACTTCCACTGTTTGGGAGATTCTGCAACACTGTTTTCCTGTGAAACTCCAGCAGTGTTTTATGGACTAAAAAACTAAACTGGACCTTCAATTGGCATGAGAGTGAGTAGATCATGACTGAATTTTCATGTTTGTGTGAACTATCCCTTTAACAGGTTTTCTCCCTAGAGCTGCCATTTTGCACTGACATTCATGAAACCAGGAAAAACCCACTGGACGAGAGACATACAATATACAAGGAGGATTTTCCATTTAAAATGTTACAAATGTACGAATTTAAAAAAAGATCTAAAAACATCTCCTCCAATAGCCAATATCTCCTGCCTCAGTAAGACTTTATATGTTTTAAAAGATGCAATTCTGTTGAGGTTTTATTATCCAATAACTACCTGTTGACAAAAACAAACAAAAACTCCCTGTTGCAAGTTTCAGACACATCAGACAAAGTGCCACAGTTTGTACTGACCTGTCTCCACCTCTGCGATGTCTATGAAGTGATCCTCAGAGGCTGAGGCCAACATCTTGCCATCATGGCTGAAGCTCAGTGTCCTCACAGGCCAATCCAGCCTACAGCACCAGCAACAGTGAAAAGAAATCCATGATCAATAAAAAAAAGGAATCGATTGAGACAGATATTCTTCCAGGGTCAAGTCATACTTAAATAAAGTGGGATGAGTCATATTGTCATGTCATGATAAAGACCTTTTAATCCATCTATGCTATTTTAAACACAAAGCAGATAAAACAAACAGGGACTGACCTGGAGAAGCAGCGGACACACACCAGTTCCTCCACGTCCCACAGGCTGACCAGAGCGTCGGCACTTCCTGTGGCAAAGTATTTCCCTGTGGGGTCAAACTTGATGCAGATGCAGTTGGACGGGTGAGCGTTGATGGACTGGATGGGTTTCAGCTCAGGATAACTGCAAACAAACACACTGTTCACTTCAGCTCTGCACCAGATCACCACAGACTTTTACACAGAACAGACACCAGAGACTTTGAACTAAGATAACGGGTTCTTGACACCAGGTGAAGTTTGTTTTATCTCTACCTTCTACACTTACATGAATAAGAATGACAAATGTGTCATATACAGGTGAGTAATAAAGTGAGGCAACAGTGAATAAGAAGCTGTGGAAAACCCAATAACCGGTGTTGTGTGGAGATGGGTCCAAAATAAAAATGTGTTTCAGTTCATGCTTGTTTAACTCGGTTTGATTATAGGGTAAAAATGTTTTTTTCTTTTGTTGTATCAAAAACTATCCCACGAGATGCTGCTTAAATAAGGATTGTCTTAAAACATGCAAGCAGATCTTGAATTCTTGAGCACAAGTGATATGTTGCTGTAGTGGATCACTGATGCTGAGCTTTTCACTGTAGTTAAGTCCCCGGGACCTACAGGTGGTCAATTAGTGGGTCCCAAATAAATAAACTTGGTGTTTTTTGACAAATTATGATGTTCAGCTGTTCATCATGACATACTAATATACAACATTAAATATGTTCAGTTTGTAGGCCAGCAAAATGTTTAATGTTTCTCCTTGGTGGCATTTTCAAATGGTTTCCTTACACTGATTTTTTTTGGGAAAAAATGAAATCTCATCTTGCATGAAATATATAAGCATTTGTTTAAGTCCCTGAAAAGGGAAAAAGGGAGTTTTTCTTCTAAAGAACATTTTACATGTTAGAACATAGTTGCTGAAAACTATGTAGTACTGAATTCTGTGAGGGAGACCAGTACTGTACTGTACTGTTCTTCCTTTTCTCTGGGGTCAGAATTTTTTGAGCAGATGTCAAACATGTTGTGGTGACGTGCCGGAGCCGTGGTCCCACAACACTATATAAGCCCCACGAACCTACACATGAACAACACCGCCTCCCCCTCACCCTCACTAACAGTCAGTTACTAATGAACCTTCAGTGACTCTCTCTGTCCAAATCAGCCCAGCAGTTTACTTCAGTTTACTTCAGTTCACTTCAGTTCCTACAACCCAACACAGAAGGCAAAAAATACCACCCCCTCTCTATTCTCTGGCGGCTCAAACGGTGGTGTTTGACACTGAGACAGCAGAGTGGACAACACCAAGCATTTCAGAGCAGAGAAAACTGCTAATTTTCTCAGGATTTTGAGACTGGTTTTTTTTGGCTGGTTGGTTAATAACACAAGTTTCTATGGTGCAACATACTCACAACACACATTTATTGTTTTACAAGATCTTTAAGAAAGTTTTGAATTGGATTTTTTTTTTTTTTGGTTTTATTTCTATAGTTTGAACACAGCACATCCCCCATCATCTTCAACATGAGTAAATACAGCATTGATCAAAGTTGAACATTCTTGACAGTAGCCATGTGAGTTTATTTACCAATACAAAGTTTGTATCCTTGATTGCTTAAATAAAATCTGTGAGGCGAGGATTGGTCTTGTTGCAGCAAGAATAGCATATCTAAATGTCTCAGAATATGAACATTGAACGTTGTTGATAATTTAGTATATTCAGGAATTAAATAAGCTGCGTCACCTGGATGCATTGATAGTAAGTTTACTGTGTTTTTTCTGGACTTGAATGCATCATAGATACAGGATGCAAACCAAGCAACATTACTGGTGGATGCATGATTTTCTTATGAGCCTTGGGTTGTTTTGAAGCACATGATCCACCGTTGGCAGGTGCCTTTAGCACTTTATTTCAATAGCAAACTTCAGAGTAATCTGGAATCCAGAAAAAATGCAGCCTCTCTATTAAGGATAGAGGCTTCACTCTGCAGCTGGTCAGTGTCAGAGTGTGAACACTCAGAGCACAGCACTCAGACAGCTTTTCATGAATACTTAGAAGTAGGGGAAAAAATAAATTCAATTCAGCAGAACTGCCTGGTGCCAAATCCTGCTTTTCCTGCTTCGCTCTGTTTGGTTCCTACCTCAGAATATTGATGCAGCCGTTGCCGTTTGTGAGGAAGAACATGTCGTTATCGTTGTTCCAGGAGATCTCGTTCACCTCGAACTTGAACTGCTCCTCTGCCTTGGAGCGATGTGTCTTGGCGTCGATGAAGGTCACAACATCGTCTTTGTTACCAACAGCGATGGTCTGACCATCAGGGCTCCAGCAGATGTTGATGTTCTCTCCTTAAATAAAAAAAAAAAAAATTGAGACTTTTTAAAAATCTCTCTCAAGGAAAGGAGTTTATCATGGATTTAGAGTTCAAACAATGGTAACAAAAGTATTTATTTTGCTTAACCCTTTTCCTTGTCAACCACCAGCTTGAAAAATCTCCCCACAAAACCTCTTTTGCAAACAGAATAGAATCTTTCCCATTTCATACCCTGAAATCATGGTTTTAATACTCAATAGATCAAATGACATATGGGTTACAGTGTATAAATTAGTTTACTTGTAATCTTGTTCATGTGGGCAGAGGGAAACAGAGCAGCAGGGAGGGAGAAGGGTGTCTCATTCGTTCTGACAGTCGTAGGAGGTGTAACTCAGAGTGTTACTGTGAAATCTATCGTCTGGAGTCCTGCTGTTAAGCTTCTGATGGCGAGTCTGCAGCCTTACTAACTTCCACAGAAGTTCTCGCATAACATTGCTGTTTACATGACTGCTTTCGAGGTGATCACAACTCACATATCGCACCACTCCTATCAACTTCATCCAGTTTGTAAAGAGTAAAACAAAACAGGAAACTAGAGCTGCACAATTAATCAAAATGTTATCAAAATGGCAATATGGCTTTCTGCAATTTTCAAAATCGCAGGAGCGATATTTGTTAAAGGCAAAATGTCTTTCAAAAAACTTTTAAATGAATGAATATCATGAGGCAGAGATGTCCTGTCCTACAAATTAGATTCTACAGACCTAAAAAAAATTAGCATTACCTCTAATATCACAAATCATATCACAACTGCAAAATTTATTAAAATAATCACACTTACGTAGTTTTTCAAAATTGTTCGGCCCAACAGAAAACACACAAATGTTTATGATTTGTTTTCTCATTTCAATGCTTAATAACAGGGCTGGGTATCGATTCAGATTTCCCAAATTGATTTGATTCTATTCAAAAGGTTCTGATTCAATTCACGATTCAATTCCATTCTATATCAATTTGGTTGGGGATATTTCAGTTACAATATCAATTTTGCTTGGATATGAAAGATATTTAAAGAGAACTAATGCTGTTCATTGCACAAGTAACCCTCTAACCTGTTGCACTGTTCAAAAGATTAATAAGTACATTAAGAACTGACCCCAAAGTAGTGACATTAACCATGTACTTTTCATTAAACATGACCTGCTCAACACACTAAAATGTGCACCACAGGATCTTGCGCTACAACATCTCACACCAAAGGCTGGTCAGACTAGACTAACAGGGTTAAAACAGCAGGGTATAACACACATCTACGGGTAAAAAGACATATATCGAAAGATCGATTTTGGGATTTCATGAATCAATATCAGATCAGGAAAAGGAAAATCTATTCAAATCGATTGATTGATTTTTTTAAGCCCAGCCCTATTTAATAATGCATTTTGCTAAATACATAAAAGCAAGTAGTTGTACTGTTTCATAGGATGTCTAATTTCCAGTTCATATTTGCTATTTGTTATTTTTACATAAAAATGAAAAAATTGCATTTGGTATACACTTTTGAAAACCCCTGTGGATCAAACCCGAGCCACCACATTAGCTAAGGACCTACCTTTTGTATTGACAGTGGCGATGCATTTGGTGGTGCGGACGTCCCATATGCGAATGGTCTTGTCTCCAGATGCTGTGACAAACAGATCTGGGTTGGTTGGATGCCAGCAGAGCTGATCCACGCTGTCACCATGACCTCTGTAGTTGTTCTCTTTCACCTGGGAACAGAAGCAAACTCAAATTTGATTAAGGAATTCATTCATCAGCCCAGTTTCGATGTCTACCCTAAGCCCACAGGCCGGATAGCTTATGGATTAAATTAGGGTTGTTCTGATAGCAGTATCAGAAATGTCTCCAATACAGCCTAAAATGCTGGATCAGGTATTGTTGAGTATGTGAGTCTATGCACCAATCCCACATCATGTCATTTATGAGCCTTGAAACTGGACCCTGCTACATCCCAGCAGCATCCAGTCAGCCAATTTTTAACCTAAGCCACGGTGCACAACAATAACAGCAATCATGTCACATCCATACAGGGCTAGTAGTATAAGATGTTAAAAAACAATTACTTCTTTTTTCTTTTTAGATGCACTGCTATCGTGGGTCAAAATTAACTATTTTTATCCACCAGCCACATGGCTAATACATGTTTAAAATTTGCCAGCCACTTAACAGATAGCCATTTTTTGACTGGTGAGTGAAACAAATATATTATACTATGCAAATTTCACCAGTTTTACCCAGTTTGAGCCCTGCTGGTATTGGATTGGTGATTTTTTTTTTCTTTAAAAAGGCACACTTCCTGGTTGTAAGTCACAGAGCAAACTAGATAATAATAATAATCAATTCTGAATAAAAATAATGCTAGTACAGTGCTTTCATGTATTTTTTTTAAATAGCTACACACTGACTATAGTTTCACTTTTAAACTAACCATTACAGCAGTGCCTCTGTGTTCATTTAACACTGGTGCACCATGACAGCAATGATGTTACTACCACTGCAAAAACATAAACATTGTAATTAAGCCTTAATGTAATGAAATTAAACCAAGTGTTGTCTAAATCCTTTAGAAGTAACAATGGTATAATAATTAAAGGGATGTTTTATGTTATAACTAGGGCTGCACAATTAATTGCAATATTATTAAAATCGCAATATGACCATGTGCAATATCCAAATCACAGAACAAGAACCAAATTGCAATTTTTTGAAAAAGGAAAAATATGTGAGAAAACAGCATTATAATGAAGTTCTGTGATGCTGCAGAGACGCCCTGGCCTAAAAATCTTGTTCTCCAGATATTAGCAAACATTTGTTTGGTACAGAACCCAGACAGATCACAATAGATGTCACATGATCACGATTTTAAAAGATTTTTCCTTTTCATTGGAAATAAAAATTGTCATATCGCAATTTCAGTCAAAAATAATCACAATATGATATTGTTTTTTTAATATTGTGCAGCCCTAATTATAACCACAACTTAAAGTACATTTAAGACCCAAACAGCAACAAATATAAGACAAAATTAGAATTACTGCCCCAAAGCACACCAGCTGTGTCAAAATCGAGGTAAATACGCAATTAAAGCAGTTTTAAGGGGCTCATTCAGGACAAGGCAAGTTAGTGTGTACTGTGGACATCTTAACAAAACCTGTAGTTTGGGGAATTACTTTATCATAAACACCCGCCTCAAGAAACCCAAATAATAACAATTATTTCAACCACTACAGTGAAAAGTTGTGAGATTATTAGTCTGGACAGACAGCTGACGTTGTGGCAAACGGATATTTGACATAAGACTTTAACTAGTGTTAACGATATATTTCAAGAGGACGAATTCCTTAAAAGCCGAGGCGTCTGAGGTGTGATATTATATACAATTATTTATACGGCTATAATATATAATAGCTGATTGAGTAAACATGCTAGCAATCGTTGGAAGTTTGACCGGGCAAATCCATTCACTCATTGAAACATGGCTAACGTTAGCATCTTAGCTGAACATTTCACAGCGACTCACCAAACGGTCCTTTTCGAGGACAAAAACGCTGGCTGTTTTGTCAAAAGAGCCAGAGGCGAGCCTCCTGCCGTCACAACTCCACGCCACTGAATGAACTTTAGCTGTATGTGCCGGGAATTCACGGCTTTTGTTGTTATTTTTGAAGCTGTCTTGCATCTCTTGGTAGTACTGCGACGCCATCTTGAAACTCTACGTCATAGCGTAGCCGCGGTGGTGCCCAGCGGTAGATGAACATTACCGCCCTCTTCTGTCTCGGAGTGTTTTTAATTCTGGAAAACAAAAACTAATACGAGGAAAAGATTTATGGTCAAATAATATGACGAAGGGGAGCAGAAAGCCATGATATTTAGTGTGTTAATGGTACTATTAAAACAAACTGGTTAAGATCCTTCTTGAGATGTGAAAACAGCTCAAAGTCCATAACCCAATCAAAATTCTATGAAACTAGGAGGTATCAACCTCCTCCTTAGAAAAAGGTCTCTAACAAATTATCTGTTTCATCAACAGGTATTACAATATTGGAAAATTATATACAAGCATAATTTTAGTCCCCACACCATTCCAGTCTGGAATTGCAGATATACAGTATTTCGGAGTAAATCCTTGTTTTATGAAATTGGTTAAAGAAAGGAAACATTGGAAGAAAAGATGTCTTATTAAAAATTCAACAGAAAACAGTAAGATAATGTTATTAAGGCAATTCCACAGTCTATAACTACATTTTCTTATATAACTTGGCTATCAACGTAAAATAATCGCACATCTTCCTAAATTTTTGGTGAATGGACAGACTCACTAATCTAAAATTGCTCAACAGCACAATTCAAAACCTTTTTCAAGGATTTATGCTTTCCATTTTCATCTGAAACTGAAACTCAACAATACAAGTTGAAGTTTGAGTTCAATTAAGTTTCCAATTACACCAAAAGTAAAGGGTGTCCATTTAAAAATTCTAAAATGAAATATATTCTTCTGGAGATTTTTTAAGACGATGATTTGGCCTAGATCAGGGGCGGGAAATTATTTTTCATGGGGGGCCCACATGATAAATTCATCAGGCTGCTGTGGGCCAGACACAAATAATATAAGATCATAACAATTAGCCTACTCCTTTTTTTGATGAACACACTGAAAAAACAGAACATTTATTTTACAAATGTGAATTTTGTTAGTGATTTTTTGGGAAGATCTGCATTAAACAATGGACATCAAGAGAAGGCATAAAACCTGCTATACATCATGCAATCATAATCGTCACCATTTAATTAAGCAATTTAAAATCATCACCCACTAATCTTACATGAAAGACTCATCATGAGCATTTAATAGTTTGATGACCAACCTCACCCTGTTAGACCAGGTGTGAAAATTATTTGTTTTTAAACACTGAAAATTATTTGTAGTTTAAAGGTCCAGTGTGTCAGATTTACAAGGATTTAATGGCAGAAATGGAATATAATATTAATAAGTATGTTTTCATCAGTGTATAATTGCCTGAAAATAAAAAATATTGCATCCATTCAAAACCAGTGTGGGCAAGAAAACAGTGGGAATGGTGCCATCTGCTGGCAGACATCAGCTACAGCAGGAGCTACAGAACATGACTGTGATTGTTTTAATTGGTTCAACATTGATTTCTGTGAGGAAAAAGCTCCAAAAATAATTTATGTTTTCCAGCAAAACTCAAGATAGTATTATTTTCCTTTGTGTTGTTCTAATCATTTTATAGACATGGGTTATTTATATAAAATCTAAATCTGCATGTTGAACAGTTCTGATTGTTGTTTCATTAACTTGTGCCAGAACCTTTTACTTTTTAAAATTACAATTTCACATTTTGAAAAATAAAATACTTAAAAATAATAAGAATAACAGCAGCATATCAAAACACAAGAGTAATACAAACATGTGTAAGTGAGTAAATGCAAACACAAGTGCTTCATAGGATAATAATACATGTAAGATAAATTTAGTAAAATTATTGTGAAAGAGTAATATTACACATGATAATGTAAACAGGTTTTATCTACATACTTTATTATAATATGAAAATACTGGTGTTGGTGGTGATATCAGTTTCCATTGTTCCTCAGTAATATGTGGAGCTTTTCTCTCACAGAAATCAGTTTTAAAACAGTCATTATCATCAGCTCTTGTTCTGTAGCTCCTGCTGTAGCTGCTTTCTGCCAGCAGGTGGCACCATTTTCACTGTTTGTTTTTTTTCCTCCGCACACTGGTTTTGGACATGCAGTTATCTGTGTGCAGTGAACACTGAACAGATGATGTGAATACTTTTCTTTCTGACTGACTTAATTTTGCAAAACGTAAGTGTCATTATAATTTACTTAAACTTGATTTAAATAAGATAAAGGTCAAGTATGTTTTCATTAGTGCCACGGTTGATGACTGAGTGCCAGTCTGTGGTCATAGCATATGACCGGGAGCTGAAGAGTCTCAGAATGTAGTTTAACATTAAATTCCTCAAACATCAAATTCACCCCCCTTTCTCCTCAATCATTCAGCATTTTTACATGGTGGCATTTTCATCTCACTTCCACGTTAAACTGCAGAGTTGTCCACTGAAACACAGCACTAGCACTGATGACAGAAAGTAATCCCTGCAGCACTACTTTGCTGGCTAACCTGACAGACAGCTGTTAAGAGTGGCAGTCTGATGCCTTAGCCAAGAAGTGTATTAAGGCGAATGAAAGTAAAAGTGCTGAAATGATTAAAATATAATGCATGCAATTTATGTCATGTTTGGGGGCTGCACAAAATATTTCTGATGGCTGCACATTGAGATAGTCTACATTGATTTATAATCACCTGGAGTGGGTTACACCAACCGGTCTTTACAAAGCCTGGTCCTAACTGCCAAGTCCACTGCTTAGTTAGGACCAGTCTTTAGAATGGACTTCAGATTGGTTGTACCAACCAGATTTAAAGCGATATTCCACTTTCCCAGAATAAGCACTCAGTGTGTACTCACCCCTATGCTGATGTGATGATGGGTGAAGGTCTTCAGTTCACAAAACAATCCTGGAGTTTTAGGAGAAACAGGGTAGCAGCCTCATCCAGTACAATGGCAGTGAATGGTGACCACGGATAAAACGTTAAAAAAAGAACACAAAACAAACACAAAATGTCTCCATCCTGCTTGTGTGGTGTAATCCAAGTGCCCACGAGCCGCGGCATTAAAAATTAACCGCAAAAGACAGCATTTATGCCATGTTTTTAGCAGAAATGTCAACTGTAGCATGTAGCCGCAAGGATGTAAACATGGCGTCGATCTCGCGAGACTTCGTATATATCTTAATGGACGCACGTGTGGAAGTCTCGCGAGGATGAGGCTGCTACCCTGTTTCTCCTAAAACTCCAGGATTGTTTTGTGAACTGAAGACCTTCACCCATCATCACATCGGCATAGTGGTGAGTACATACTGAGTGGCTTATTCTCACAAAGTGGAATATCACTTTAAGCCTATAGTCTTAACTATGCAGCCTTAGCAACATTATGGAGGATCAATGATAAAGAAAAGGCCATTTCAACTCACTTTGAGGTAAGAAAATGACCAGAGTTGTACAGACAGCACAACAAAAAACTGATTACCAAGCAGTTAAAAATAATATAAATAAGCAAAATACATAAATGGTTCTTCAGATAAAAATAGATTACACTGTTGAATTAGTAACCACAATATCCCCAGACTTGAGAGTTGTTGAGTGAGGATAAAATTAATAAACTTTGTGAAAAACAGTCAAGGACAATTTTTTAATTACTTGGGCCTTCTTGTAAATTCTGCAAATGGTATTTAATTCTTGTGTCTGATGTGACATCTGACTGAATATGATTCATTTTCCAGCTGCACTGCTCTCATTGTCCACACACTTCTGTTGAATAATTTGTCTCTTTGAGTGTTCCTGGCC
>JAJHUR010086089.1:0-10712 GCA_027495735.1 Lutjanus campechanus | reverse complement strand
ATTTGACACTTTGCACATTAGTCACCATGAATCACTTTATTCACAGACAACAACAAAAACCCGACAGACTCCTCCAAGTACTGTTAGTGTGTCTTTAATTGCTCAGAGTTATTTGTGTTGTCTGAGTGTGATACTTTGCCACAGCACAGTGACCTTGTAGTTATAAAGATTCTATACAGTAGAAGCTGAAAGTGGATTAATAATGTTTTGCAGGTGAAAGCTGCACTTATCAGTATCTTTGTATTAACAATGGATCAAGTGACTATGAGTGCGTGAAAGGTGATGCTTGTAGTTATGAGTGTTTTAGTGTCTTTCAGCTCATTGTTTTGTTTTTCTACACAGCCCCCGACTTTACTGTTTTGGTTCACGTTTTAAGCTTAAAAGGCTTTGATAATCACATAAAACGCAGCCTACTGATTACAAAACACTGCACAGACAAGGATAGCGACTAGCAAGTGAATTTAAAGGGACAGTTCACCCAAAAAACTAGCCATCGTCATGCTGATTGATGGTCAAGTGCGGTGTTCTAGTCCACAAAACACTGCTGGAGTTTCACAGGAAAACAGCGTTGCAGAATCTCTAAAAACAATTTAAGTCAATGGTGACCAGTCTGGTGTGTCAAAGGCGTGTCCTTTAACTGATGACATACTTTTCTTGAGTCAAGTGGCTGTGAAATGGTGGATAAACACATTTTGTTTCCTGTAAATTTTTCACCATAGAAGTCCCACATTATTTTATCATTTAAAAGCTTTTATTTTGAAGGAGCAAAATCAGGAGATGTTTATGTTTTCATCTGCATTAACCTAACATGACTAGGTTAGCCTACATGAAAAAATGAAGCGAAGTAAAATAGAGCAGATACCTGAAAGTACAAACAGCGACACTGAGAGAAACTAAACTTCAAACCACAGAGATTCAGTTAGAAGCTGCAAAAGTACTGAATACTCAGAGACTTAAAAAAAAAATCTTTCTCTATAGTTTTCTTGCACAGACATGAGTTGAGTCTCGCAACGCACGCTTGTTTGAGGGGGAGAAGGAGTGTCAGGACAAATTGGCTGGAGTTGGCAAGATTGTCATGGCAACCCGCTTGGAGACGGGTGGGACGTGCTTTGGCCCGACTCCGGAGATGGTCCATCTTGGGCCCAACTCAGCACAGCTACTAGTAATGGAAATGCAAATCACTGTGGTATGGTTTAACTCAGTGTGGCCAGAAATTACAATAGAATAGACCTTATAGTGGAGTATTTATCAGCCTAAAGAGTCAAATATTTCCCCGAGGAGTTGGTGGAGACCAAAACAGAGCTACAAGCAGACTGAATTGAACTTAGATTTATCAGGTGGCCTGATTGGTAAGTTTTTTCTTATTCTTTTGAGGGTCCACAGGACAGGGAGTGTTGCACACTGTACAGACTATAAAGCCAGATGAGGCAAATTGTGATTTTCAGATATTTGGCTATACAAATAAATTTGACTTGACCTGACTTAATATATTCCCCAAAACAACTTTAAAGGGTGATGAAAACCGTTTATGCTGACTGAACTTAAGCCAGTTCTATACTTTACACGTCTGAGAGTGCACAAAGGTCTGCGTGATGTAAATTTCATCGTCAGAGAGTAGACGCATGGGCTCTTAAGGGCATCCGCATGTACCCAAGAATGCACTGATCTTGTAGAGCTGAACATGTGCCTCAGAATGTGTGTGACAGTTTCCCCTCACTAGACTTCTTTTGATAAACGTAAAATTATGTTGCTGAACAAACAGAGCTTGTTTTTATTTATGGAAAACCCTAAGAAACATTCCCTTTTGAGAATTTGCCTTAGATATTCACAGTTTGGAGCTGGTCAACAAAATCACAGGACTATTATAAAGGTAGTAAGACCCCATAATAAATAATTATATGTTTCATGATGCAGCAGTTTTCATTTGTCAAATTATCTGGCTGTAATCTGCAGAAGTCTGTAACAAGTCGAGGGGATCAACCCCAGCCTGCAGTCGTCAGTAAGAGAAACACAAAGAAAAAAAGCTTTTCCAGTCAATGGGGGAAAAAAAATAAAAACATTAAAAACAACAAGTTGATCTAAGCCTTGACAAGTGAAATAAATGTTTTGAATAATTTAACTAAAGCAAACATTTCTTGTTAATTTCAGGCTAATTATAGCCGTGCTAGTGGAGAGAGTTGGTAATTTAAGCTCTTGGGCTCCGCTTGTCACAACGACTCCTTGAAGCTTCAGTGACTGCCACAAATAATTTGTGCACTTACTTAATAAAAATTAGCCTCGCAATCACGGCGAGTTCAAAGGGAATTCTGGGTGGCGGTGGATTAGGCGGTCGACATTACACTACAATGGCTGCTGTGGATTGTTGTTGCAAAGGAGCACCAGCCCAAATCACACTGGTCAAATTACAGCCTGTTTTATGTTATTCAGATGATAGCGGCGCGGAAATAAGGGGATCATGAACAAATCTATGCTGCTTTAGCTCCACGGGTGAGACCCAGGCAATATTCATGGCTCCAAACTGTGAGCTAAAGGAGCCTAAATAACTGGCAGAAAAGGGTATTTAATGAGCCAACAGCAAGGCCCTCATAGACAGTGAAGGCAACATTATCAAGAGGATGCAGGTGAGTACAAGTGGATACAAGCATGGGATGTTTGGATAGATGACACCATGTTCCACATTTATCTCTGCAAATTTGATGGGAAATGAGTCAGACCTAGCATGACGCTGCTGATCATTGAGGATGCTCTGTGTTTTATGTCTTTTTTATAAGCAACACATTTATGCATGAAGCAAATTCACCCTCTAGCAGAACAAGCAGAGCCTGGACTGGTGAAATCACAATGTGTCTTTTTAAAGAGAAAACTAATTCCTCTGCAAACAGCAACACATTTTTTAAAAGATTCAGGTTACACAGTTTTGTTAAACAGTGAAACCCTCTAATGATCCTAATGTAAAGTACTTTGGCACTTGAGCCTTTTAAAGTAACTATCATTATGACCTGTACATTTCCTGAAACAGACTCCTGTCATTCATTTCATTATTTAGGACACAGATTAAAAAAAGGGTTTGGAGGGTTATTTTAAAAATGTATTCCAATACAGTTACCTGTTTAGCCTAATATAGTTTTTTTAGGACTGCAACTAGTGATTATTTTCATCATCAGTTATTTGGATGATTATTTATTGAAGATGACGTCTTCAAATGTCTTGTTTTGTCCACAATTAAAAAAATATTCAGTTTACTGTCAGAGAGGAAAGAAAAGAAACCAGAAAATATTCACATTTAAGAAGCTGAAATTTGAGAATTACATGTGCTCCACATGTTTGGCCCTATTTTTCAAGTCTTTCCTGTGACGACTACTTTCATTATAGATTAATATTTTGATCATTTTCTCCAATAACCAATTAGTTGTTTGGTCCATAAAATGTCAGAAAATGCTGAGAAACATTTAGGAAGCTGAAATCAGAGAATTTGGATTTTTTTTTATTTAAAACTCAGAGTGATTAATTGATTATCAAAATAGATGCAGATTAATTTAATTTAAATTTTAATATCCCCATTTTTACTAAATGTGTCTGTGATCTGATCGTGTTTTTCTAATCTGTAGCTGTAATGGAATACAGTTGGTATCCTGATTACATTCCCGTTACATGTAATTTGTTACTCCCCAAGTCTGGATAAAATGGTATAAAAATTCCATATCACAATTATCATAACCAAAGTGATCAGTATTATTGCTGTATTGTTAAAATGTGCTGACAATGTTAAAAAACACTACTGAAAGACACATTGAAATCATTTTTACCAAATTTTGTATTGAAAACCTGTCAGTGATTTGAAATGCCATCCTGTCCTTTGTGATTTCAGTGTTTTCATTGATACAAAACAAACCCGCGCCTGCGTCAGGGAGACTAATCTGGTTGATGCTAGACAGTATTTTCTGTGAGCTTTTCAAAGCACGGTAATCAAACACGGTTTTAATAATTAAAAATTCAAACAATAATACTAATCGCCGGGAATTTTAACACGGTTTGCTGTTAAACTGATAATTGTTTCACCCCTAATTTAGGAACAAGAGATCGTCGTTTCAGCTGCAGCAGGCAGACATGTTCAGCAAAGGTCTCAAACTGCAGACCTGGGGGCATTTTTAGAGTTTTCACCGCGTGCTCTGTGGCGTTTAACGAAAGCACAGACAAACCAACAATGCTCAGCCGGTTATTTTCATCAGGACTATTAATGACCAATTCAAAGAGACAGAAGAGTTGCTGTTATAAAACTGTACAGACAGTCAAGTTGCATCCCTGAGATGACAAAACCGTCGGTGGGCCCAAGTCAATTTGAGTTTGAGACCCCTGGTTGACCTGCTCAGCCCCAGACAGCAGACAGACACAGTTAGCAAGTAGCTGGTGAACACAGTGCAGCATTTAGCTGATAAAGAGTCTGATATTTCCCTCAGGAGTGGGAAATGACCAAAAACAGAACTAAAAAAGGAGAGAGAATATTGGACTTACGTTCATCAGGGGGCCTGAAACACGACTCCAATTTCCCACATTTGCTCAAAATTTGCTCTCCATCCATGATTAAGTGTGGTGAGTTTGTTTTAATCTTACTGGGATACTAAAACTGTGGACTTGAGTAATATTGTGCTATAATGAAAATAAGTCCGAACTCATCGTCCCCAGCTTTCCAGCCATGCGTGTCTGTGAGTCTTCTTTTGTTTGATTTTATCTGCTTAGTTTTGAGGGTGCAGCCATCTTGTTTGAATAAAACTTTATTGGAATTGTCAACCGACTAAACCCAGTGATGGTTGGATTTTTTTGTCTCATGTTGTGTCCCACGTTGTGATTTTAAAACTTTAGCGTGAACATAGAAGTTGTATGTTTTGGCTGTGCAGAAAGTTTGTTTAAAATAAACTCTGTATCATTAATGCATCAGCCCTCTTCAAAAACCTTTTTTTGTCTGATAGAAAAAGCTCGATGCTTTGGTTTTTGACTGATGTTCAATTCCACCCTCTTTTTAAGTGTAGATAAAAACAGAACTAGAAAAATGACAGTCGTGGGTGTATTTGCAGCCCTGAGTAGTGTCTGCAGGTATTTCTTTAAGGTTGCAAACAACAGCCTTCACCAATAAGATAAGGCAGCCTATTGGTGACCTGAGAGACAAAAGCCAGGGCAAAGGCAACATTTTTAGCAGGTTAGATCTTCTCTCATTTGGAATTTACTTAAACTTGTTTAAGTGAGCGGGGCAGAAATAGGATTTTGAAAAGTGAAAGGAATGTGCCAGGCCTCCACAGCATTAGCAATGAGTGACCATCGGTATCAGAAGTAAATCTAAAGGTCCAATATGTTGCAATTCTCAAGAATACTGGACTTACCAACAGACTGCATTAACATTTAGTATGTGGTGTGTTTCAACCGCATAGTACTTGGATTTTGTGTATGTGAGATATGTCTGCATGCACAACTTTAGCAGGAATTTCTGAGTATGTGTCTTGAGTTTACCAGACATACTCAACCACCTCAAAATAAAAAATTTTAAAAATTAAGAACGATGGCAAGTGAACGTTCAGTAGAATCTAGAATGCAGGATGTTAAAGTATTGGTATGAGGGGAAAAATATAGAAAAAAATTAGCACTAAACATTCAACGGGAGGGCCGATCATATCATCACTGATATGTCAGTCATGTGGTGCAGAGAAGATTGCTTGCTTGAGTAAACTTAATTGTACATTTACTAGGCAGTATGCAGCAAATACTGATTGAGTATGTAACAAGCAGTACATTAGTATGTGTATTTAAACACAGTTTAACATGTAAAACCTAAATCAATTGATCAAACCCCATAATACGACATGACTCAATCTTCTGAGAAATAAGCAGAACAGAAACTGGTCCATAAAAGCTGCAGCGACTCGTCAGACAACAGCAAACAGGGACCTAATGAAAATCCTACAGCAACAAAGACGCTATTCCTCCTGGCAAACATATATAAAAGCCTCCGGGTGCTGATAAACTCAAACAGTGTAGATGGGCAACACTCCCAGCAGTTATCAACAAAATGAAAAATCATATAAAATGTTTCCTGGCAACAAGAAGTCCCTCAGTGTTCGAAGCAACAGTCTTGAGGCAACTCCAAGGACGCTGTTGCTCATCATATCAACCGAAATTGTGTTTTTTTGTTTATCACTGCTGCTTGACTTTTCTTTGAAGTGGTTCAAGAATAACTCAACTTCAGTTCCTGCGTTTATTTTTTGACAGGTCCAGTCGTTTCTCTGTGAGCATCTGCACTGAGAAAGTGTGTGACAGCTGTTTGTCTGATTGGACATTCCAAGTGTTTCATTTACAGTTTGCATGCCATGTTGCGAAACTGATTTTGACACATTTCCATGTTGATGCATTTCTAGTTAACTGCACATATTGTTTATTTGCTTTTCAATCTGAGAGAAATGTTGATAGAGAAAGAGACAGTAAACCAGAGACGAGAATATTCAGGCAGGTACACTGATAGAACAACATAAAGTCAATACTCGTTTAAGAGAGATAAAACACGTGAAATAGATAGAACGATAGAAAAATAGAAAGAGCGATAGATAGAGTGATAGAGTGATAGAACGATAGAATGACCTGGGTGGGATCTAGATGAGACGCTTAGAAGAGAAAAGGGGTTCTTGCTAGAACCTCCTGGGTGAGTTTTACATAAAACCCTTGGGATATAAAAGGGTTTCTTAGTAGAACACCCATGTGTGGCTTCCAGATAAAACCCTTATAATATTAAATAGGCTATTGGTACAGTAGAATCCCCCTTTGGGTGGGTTCTCTTATGGGGACAAGTCAAAGACCCCTTTATGGTTCTAGTTAGCACCTTTATGTCAAAGAATGTCCCTTTTGGAAGAGATAGTTAGTCAAAGTTTCTCTGTAAGACTAAAGATTCCATTTTCATTTGAAGAACCCAAAGAACCCTTTTTGGAAGAGAGAATTTTTTGAGGATTGTTGATATCCGTGAAGAACTCACCCATCAAGAATTCTTTGTACCATAATATAAAAAAGGTTCTCAGTGGAACCCCCTGGATGGCTTCTAGATAAAACCCTTGGAATATTAAAGGGTCCTTAGGAGAACCTGCTGGGTGGGTTTTAGATGAAACCCGCAAGTGGGTTCTACATAAAACCCTTGGAATATAAAAGGGTTCTCAGTTGGACCCCCTGCATGGGTTCTTGTTAACACCCTCAAAGTGGAAAGATTCTGAATAGAACCCCCAGAGAAGGTTCTGGATGGAACCATTACACCATGGAGGGGTTCCCCTTAAGGACCTCTCTGTGAAAACTTTCACAGATGGTTCTAGGTATAACCCTTTATGCTGGGTTCATATTAGAACTATCTGAAAGGGTTCCAAGAGGAACCCTTATAAAAGGTTCTACAAGTAATCAAAAATGGTTCTCCTATGGGGACAAGAGAAATAACCCTTTAAGGTTCTAGTTAGCACCTTTATTCCTAAGAATATAGATAAATAGATAATTCTGGAATATAAAAGAGGTTCTTGGTAGAACAGCTTTGATGGGTTCTAGATAAAACCATTGGAATATTAGTGGGATTCTTGATAGAACATTAGCACCCTCAGAAGGTGGAAAGATTCTCGATAGAACCCCCAGAGAGGGTTCTGGATCGTACCAGTACACCATAGAGGTGCTCTCAGAGCCTCTCACAGGGGGGTAGAAAGGAGTCTTTGTAAGCCTGTGGGTTCCATTAAGAACCCCTTTCATCCAAAGAACCCAAAGGACCTTTTTTTGGTGGAAAAAGAGCTGTTGAAATTCTCTCATAGGGTGTTCTGGGTAAAACCTTTCACAGTCAGTTCTTGGTATAAACCCTTTATGTTGGGTCGTAGGTAGAACTCTCTGAAGGGTTCCATGGAACCTTTATAAAAGGTTGTACCAGGAACCAGAAAGTTTCTCCTATTGTTCTACTCGGCATCTTTATTTCTGACAGACAGACAGACAGACAGACAGACAGACAGACAGACAGACAGACAGATAGATAGATAGATAGATAGATAGATAGATAGATAGATAGATAGATAGATAGATAGGTGGTAAACTAGCAGCTCTACAGTCTTGAATCTTAAGAGCAGAAGCAGTTGATGCATAATCCATCTTCAGCTATGACACATTTACAGCAAATGGTGATGCAATCAGCTCTTGTGGTTTAAAGCTAAAGATAAACCAGGTCAACTGAATATTCCTTGTGGCTTGTGGTGAAGCTTTGACTTATACATTATATAGTCACAGTGTGCCCTGCCACACAAAGCCCTGCCTGCATGCACTGCAGTCTGCTGCATTTCTTTGTCCCCCCAGAGTTGCTCCCAACTCGCCCTTGTTTTTGTTTTTTTACCCCGCACCACGTTCGCAGCTGCAGGTGGCGTTTCCGTACAATATTTAACACATTCACACATGCCTTTGCCTCCCCCTGCACCCTCCACTCCGCTATCCCAGCGGGTCCCTGCATGGCGTTTGAGCTCTGAACAGCATTACCATCAGTCCAGTGTAAATAACATGAAGTGGCAACTCATAAATAGTTAATGATGCAAAAAATCCATGAAGTCGCTCCCCCGGCTCTCTCAGTGCTGCGCTGCTGCCGGTTGCTACGTTTCCTGGAGGGTCTTGTGGGGCGCCCAGTGTTGGTTTGAATCATTGCCGGTGCCGTGACGAATTCACAGAGCGATTAGTAACAGGTGGTAAAACGCCACAGCAGGTTATTCAAGGCAGGCTGATATCACAGAGCTAAAGGTAATTATAAATGTTTGCACTGCATGTCAATAGAAGTAGACATGAACATAAGACCTCAGCAGCAAATAAGCGATGAGCGCTTTGTTGTTATGCTCAAAGGAGCTCGCTGCGCTGGACAAACTGCAGGCCTGCATGTCTAGAAATGGAGCACAGTGGGGGATTTTGAATGGGATCCACCGCTGCTACTTTTTGAATAATGCAAGTACTCAAATCCTCAGTCCTCAGTTCCACTTTGCTATCAAATGACCTCTCCGGCTCTCCTACCAGCAGCTGATCAAGATCACGGAATTTATGTAAGTGCACAAACATTAAGACATTTAAAAAAAAATAGATTATCAAGTTGCACAGTAATGAACAGTCAGATTTGATTTTGCCATCATGTCATTTCTGCAGTAAATGAAACAAGAAGCCTCAAGGTTTCTTTCATAAAACTAAGTTGTTTTTCTCTGAACTTGATGGCCTATAATCAATATTCTCTTTGTTGACTCCTGTAGTTGCAGTTTTAGGGTGAAGCTGTACCTGGGCGAATCTGAAGCTATATTGTATACTATGAGTCAATATGGATTTGTCTATGTCTCAGATGAAGCTGTACTGTTTATACTATGGTAACTATCTCTTAAAGTTCTCATGAAATTATAATCAATGTTTAAGGGTGTATATCACATATTGTGCTTTACAGTATGTCACCATGTGGCCCAACAATGACAGTGTTTTCCAGGACTGCAAACTCTGAATGACTTTTCCTGTTAAACTGACTCATCCTGCACTCTGGGGAGTCACTAAATTTGTGTCCAATAAAACACAGAATATATCTGTTCACTGGTGCAAGCAGTGTGTGAGTGTTTCTTGGGGCCTGGTCTCACTGAAGAACAACTTTATAGCCATAGTCACTAATTTGGTTGAAACTAAACCATTTTTCAGTTTTTGAAAATATTTTTATTTCCCTCTGATATCCTTTGGCTGCTCAGCTTCAACTCTCGTTGATTCAATTACAGCACCTTCCTGATGGACAGAGGGCTTTAGCTTACTTGTTGCTAAAGTAGCTTGACGTAAGTGTTAGCTGTTAGCTGCTATTAGCAGGCAACAGCTGGCTCAGCAGCCTCCCAGTGAACAGCAAAGGTCACTGAGACAAACGAAGCCAAAGAGACGAATACAACACTGAGGTCATACCTACTGTAGGTGCCAGGGCTAACACAGCTAATGGCAGTTAGCATTTAGCCACTCGCTGGTCTTGGTATTGTTTTGTTCCCTGAGAGCTCTCAGTCCGAGAAGAGTCAGCTAATAGGACCGCTCTCCCTCCTAGCACTACATCCATGGACCGCCAAAGCTGCATGGTGGGAGGAGCATAATGCAAAATGCTATTGGTTAGTGTAAATGCCAATCAGTCCCTGCAACAAGTCCCTCCTTAGCTGCCTGTTTTACAGGAAACGCATAACCAATAAGCACTCTGCTAGCCATTTCATGGGAAATTTAAAGCTAACAAAAGCAGTTTATTTTTGGGATGCACGGCCCAGGGGCAAAAAGGCTCTTCAGCGGGTGATTTAAACTGCATTGGCACCCATTTACCGAGCATCAGTGATATCGGGGAGGTGAGGTGCCTGAGCAGAGCCCAGAGGACACTAAAAGACAATAACCACCCCTGCCACAGCCTGTTCTCCCTGCTGCTGTCTGATGCATTCAGATGCAAATTCAAAAAACCTACTACAGAATTTCCTGTGTGTATGCATATACTGTATATTGTTTTGATCGTAATCTATTGTATCCTATTCTATTCTGATAATTTTCTGTGTATGTGTTCTATATGTGTAGCATGAAGAGACTACAGCTTTCATTTTGTTATGCAACCCTGTGTTGTATAATGATAAATAAATTACCTTGAAACCTTGATATATAATTATGTATATCATTATAAAGGGTTTTATTCATATCACCCA
>JAJHUR010086088.1:0-14739 GCA_027495735.1 Lutjanus campechanus | reverse complement strand
TTATTGTTTGTGCAGTTTGCTGCTCAGCATGTGAATATTGTCGAGTCACAATGTTTCTGCTCGATCAGCATGAAACCTGAAATCAGTTCAACAAATACCAAGAGTGTGTTTTGTCCACTCTGCTCAGACTGGGTTCCAGCACAGAGAGATGATTACATGTGGTTTTAATATCTGCTGGAAGAAGAAATGAAGAAAGACGATCAGTTAGTGAAGTTAAAGAAGCCTGTGGTTTGTCTGCAGCTCGTGATCACTGTTTTGTCGGCAGATCTCATCACAACTTAGCTGTTAAAGAAGTCTTTTATGAAGCACACAGTGTAAATGACTTGGTATTAATTCCAATGAATTTTGTGGTTTTAAAAGTCAGTTTATGTTGTTAGTTGGTTATTTGCAAATCAATGTTTGACATTTGAATAATTTCACAGTTTTCATTCATTTCTGAGAAGAGAAATTATTTTACAGTTTTTCAGGATGGATTTATTGTAGTGGACAAAGAGGAGGACCACTTCAGTTCTTCATCACAGTTCAGCAGGTTTAACAGCCTCTTCTTCACTGTCACTGATCAGCTGGAAGAGTTTCTCTTTGTCTGCTACAGAAAGCTTTGTAGTGGATTAGTCTGTGTGCTGCAGCAGGTGTGTTACTGTAGTTTAGACTGAGGCACGTATATGCTTCCTTCAGATGAATTAGATACAGTCACTATGTCAACAGAAATATGTTTTGGTCAGTAAACCAAAAGATTTTTAATCCTCTCTCTGAGAGAGACATGATAACACAATCTAAATGGCTCTGAACACCATTTTGTTTTACAAATTGAAACCCATAATGAATCAAATTTATACAGATGTGAGATTTAAGCTCCACAGCTTTGGTTTATTTTTAAAGTGATTGAGAATTGATTTCTTCGTGTAGTAGAATAGATTGAATATTTGAGCGGTGATAGATGTAATCACTGTGGTTTAGGAGAGGCCTGTTTGTGCAGGTAGTGAATTTTCGTATCTTAAATCATAAGATTTAAATGAAAAACAATTTGCGAGGCAACAGATAATGAGCATTCAACAGTAAAGTCTCCTTTTATGAGTATTTGAATATAACTCCGTCTCATTCTTCTTTATTCTCATCAAGACGACTCTTTCATGGTGCTGATTATCTGTTCAATGAAGCTGACAGCTGAAAACAGAATTCATGTGAAGAGAACGTTTTCAGACAGTGAATGGCAGCGGGGCTTTATAGCACAAATTCATGATCATCTGTCGACAACTGGCTCAACTGTAAGACTTTTTTCATTTCTGAAGGTCTCTCCAAAGAGTCTTTAAAGGACAGCTGGTGGATTCAGTTACTTCTTGTCTTTGTTTATTTTCTTTTACACAGTGAAAGAGAATCAATAACAGCAGTTATATTCACCTTCTTTTTGTTTTCATGTGTGTTTTTGGCTGTTTATGAGCCAAGTGGATATTGCTTTTAGAGAACCAGGTGGCTGTTAGAAAGATTTAATGTTGACTTCAATGATGTGATTTGTCAGTGGAATAGTTGTTGTCTTTATGGACACAATGAAGGTGAAAGAAAATGATGGATCATAACGAGGAGTTCAGGTTCATCACTTTGTTAAACTGTTGTACAGTGACAGACAACAAAACTCACAGGAGGAACAAAAGTCAGGATGTAAACAGTTGTAATATTTCTTATGTTTTAGTCTGAGGAACCTGTCAAACAGTCTGCAGCCTGTGTAAACTCTGGTCATTATAACAGCAACAATATAAAACATGTCACACATTTTACTGCACATTATACAACTTTTTTTTTCTTTTTTTAGATTAACAGTAGTCTGTCATCGAAATTCACTTTCCTTCTTCACAGTCGTGGGATTTCATGGCATCATTTTGGTTTCAGATTAGAGATTAGTTTACTCTGTTGTAAACTGTCTTCTGATCCAAAGTGCAGATGTTGTTTCACATCTGTTCCTCCAGTGTTCAATAACTGTTTGACTGTTTAAAGATTTACTGTTGAACCTGTAAGGATCAAGCAGTCGCATGAATCTCTTCCATTTATGTATTATAATAATATAACAGTTCAGTTTTAAATACTTTGTATTATCATCATATCACAGTTGTCAGTTCATTCCAATGAAATCCTGGTTTTATCACTTTAATTATGTTTCTCCATATTATCTGTAACGCAAAAAACAAAACAAACAAACAAACCAGCTCAAAGATAAAAGTCTTTTAAGTCTCTGAGCAGTTTGGGCAAAGCAACTTTACAGACTGTGATGAGATTCAACACATTTCATCCACCAAAGACATTTTACAACTGTGTGAAAAAGATTCAGAAATTATATTAAAAAGTTTGAAAAATGTTATCTTTGATTAATGATCACAGCCTGATTTTTTCATCAAGGCTCATTTTTCAGGACTTTCACCTCATCAAGGTCTTTATTTCATGATAGAAGTGAAAATAACTTGTCAACGTTTTATGGTGGAGGTCAAACTATGATTCACTGTTCATGTCAACATTAAAATGTAAAACTGTTTTAAATTACTGCTAAAGTTTTTTCTGTGTGAAAACAGGACGTGTTTGAGTTCATCTGTTTCTCTTTTCCACGTGAATGTTTATCATAATAATCAGGACAGTTTCTACATTATTTATCAGGATTTTGAGCTGTCAGTTAACCTGTTTTAGCCTCAGGGAGCTAAATCTAATTCTGTTGGCTCATTGTCAACACTCATGATGCATTATGTCACTAGCAGCATTATATGCAATGACAAACTGTTCAGAAAACTGTGATAGTTCAGGTTCTGCGTGTGAAGAACAACACATCAAACAACAGCAAACCACATCAAGATATTATTTTTAATTTTCTCCTCCAGCATCATTTTTTGATACTTTTAACATTTCCAGTGTATTGTTGACTTTGATCTGAAACTCAGCTGATGTTTTTGAAATCAAAGATGAAGAGAGAGATATAGAGAGACTGAGGTGGCTGTATGTGTGTTGATGATATCTCCACACTGAATAAGTCTCTATTCCTGCAGCAGTTTCACCATCAGTCAGTGTGAGGAGAGGACCACTGCTTGGTGTTTGATCTTGGTTTCTCATCTACCTCCTAAAGCCCCCGGCTGGAGGCCTGCCTCCCTCACCTCGTATACTCTGACATCTGTAAATTTGACAGGATTATAGAGCTTCAGTTTAGGTTCTATGAAAATTAACTTTGAATTCATCTCAGTTTCCATTCTTGTTTTTATTAATTTATACTGAATTATCAAAAAGAGGCCACATTCATTTTTCCCCACTACCCTATTAAAATGTACAGTGATGATGAATTTAATTCGTACAGCCCCAGACACTGCAGCAGATATCTCTCTTTCTGTCTGTCTTAGTATAGAAGTAGTTGAACTGAAGTTTTAATCTTTTCTTAAAATTGTTCATTTATTTTGGATCATCCGACAGATGATCATATAATATTAAATCCATTTTCTGTCTCACTGCCCTTAAGTGTTGAGAGGATTATAGTCATGGATTTGAGAATTGTGAACATATGGCCTAATGTTATGACATGACTGGATATTTTTGTATGAAGTCTTGAGCAGCAGTAACTCCCTGTATACAGTGTCTGCTTTATAATCTGATTTGTGTGGTGAAAGATGTCCCTGGTATGGACAGAAATAACTGGAGTGTAGTAGAAAGATCTCACTGTTGAGGTACTGAATTTGTGCAGCAACATGAGATGAGGAACACATTTTTTGCTCTACAGAAGTCATACTCAGCTGGTGAATTCTCTTGCTGTGAAATTATTTCTAGTTTCCAGCTCTGGTTGCTTCCAGCAGGTTCAGATCTGCAGGTCTGAGTGTGAACTGAGAGCAGTTTGCTGCATAAAGAGATCCTGCTGAGACAGTTTCACAGTGCTGCATGAATACAGGATGACTGAAGAGATGACAGGGCTGCAGTGAGTGATGAGTGTTTGTTTGTCAGTCAGAGACAGAGTGAAAATGAGCGTTTCTGACTGTAAGAATGGTTTTATAATGTTGTTGATGACTGAAAATTATCATGAGGGAAAATTACATCCAAGTGTTAAAAAGTTTAATGTCAAGACAGCTGACACCTGAACACAGGTGGTGACTTTTTGTGCTAATAAATGCATTATAATTATGCTAAATTGTAATTATTACTGTAGGCTACTATATAATGAAGTGCTGCTGAGTGTCACACCTACACAGTTTAAATGTGTTTTCAATGTTACAGTACATCATCTTCTCTTATTACTTATTGTGACTGAGGAGATACTAAAATGGAGAAATAAGAAGTAGATTTAGAGTTAGCTCATCTCCTCTCTGTCATCTCCGTCTCTGTCATCCTGAATGGCTAGTAAACAGAGGAAGACGTCCAAGCTCTTGTGACAGTAATCCTGGCTTCTTGTCTTCTCAACAATCAGTACATTAGTACAGACAGTCTATGAGAAACACATTGTCATCAGAAAAAGTAGAATGCTGTCTTCATTTGAGTCTTAAGAGCAGAATGAGCTGAACAGATCAGTGCTGCTGGAATACTTGAATGTTGGAGGAAGATCTTTTATCTGACTGACAGAGTGATGACATTGGCATTAATATAAGAGTCAATCATACACTGTTCATCCTCTATAATAAATAAGTTTTCATAATTAATGTGACATCACTGTGGATTTTTGTACTTTTATTTTTGTTGGTTCTCTCTTGTCCTTTTCTGACACTAGCCCCCAGGCAGCCTGTTTTCCTACAGGAGACTTCATAACGAGAGAGAGAGAGAGAGAGAGAGAGAGAGAGAGAGAGAGAGAGAGAGAGAGAGAGAGAGAGAGAGAGAGAGAGAGAGAGAGAGATGAGTTTTCAGCAGCTGGATTGACTGAGCTGAAGCAGAAGCACAGATAATTTTACAGATATCTAATGTGCGACTAAAAGCTCATTTTACAGATAACTCTCCCTTGTTGAAAGCTGATCTGCTTTCTATGTCCCCATCTCTGATAACATATGTATCTTTATTCCATGCTGATATTTGCACCATCAGATCTACTCCTCTGGAGCATTTTAAAAAATGCTGCTGCTAAAATTTTCAGCCTTGATGAGCTCTGTATCTCCCCATCTTACATGGTACATTATGTTCTCACTTCATTTTATGATCAGCTCAGGGTGTTTCTTGATGCTGTTCCTCTGAGAGGTAAAGTGATACTCCACTTTACATGATAACCCACTCAGTATGTACTCACCACTATGCCGATGTGATGATGGGTGAAGGTCTTCAGTTCACAAAACAGTTTTTAGCAGAAATGTCAACTGTAGCATGTAGCCGGTAGGATGCAAAGATCGACGCCATGTTTACATCCTACCGGCTACATGCTACAGTTGACATTTCTGCTAAAAACATGGCATAAATGGCGTCTTTTCCGGTTAATTTTTAATGTCGCGGCTCGCAGACACTTGGATTACACCACACAAGCAGGATGGAGACATTTTGTGTTTGTTTTGTGTGCTTTTTTTTAACGTTAACGTTTACGTTTTATCTGTGGTCACCATTCACTGCCATTGTACTGGATGAGGCTGCTACCCTGTTTCTCCTAAAACTCCAGGATTGTTTTGTGAACTGAAGACCTTCACCCATCATCACATCGGCATAGTGGTGAGTACATACTGAGTGGGTTATCATGTAAAGTGGAGTATCACTTTAAAATATGAGCTGCCAAAAACACACCTTCAAATAACAGTGACACCTCAGTCCACATCGAGATACAAAAGTTTCTGTTCACTGCAGTGACTTTCTGTGTGCATGCATATATGTTGGTAAGGTAAAACATTATGACACTAACTTAGAAGAATTACTACTGAAATGTTTTTTATCTTACAATGTGCCTAATAAAATGTTGGTCACTCTCTTTGATGAGACAGCTGACTCACTATGCATGAAATTCATCATTTCAGTCATTTTAAGGTCAACCTTCAAATTTTAAAGATTGACCTTTGTTTAAACCTACTTATGTCCTACATGTTTTCAGTTCTTCACAACAACTGTTTAGTAAATTCACTCCTTTGACTGAGAGAGAAATTTCACATTGGTCCTCACAAATGCTTTATTTGACATGAAAATAATGTTGAGTCTCTCTCTCCTTAAACTTTGATACTCCCAGGTATTGATTGTGTTTTTTTTTCCTGTTGTTGTTGTTAGTTTGTCTTGCATGTGTGTTTCTTTGTTTGTTCTGCTCTGTACTGATTTGAATCATTTTAAGGTCAACCAAATCTTCAAATTTTGGAGACTTTAATTTCATAAATAGTGAGTTTGCTGTTCTCATCAAACAGAGTGACCAATATTTTTGTATTAGATAAATTATATGATTAAAAACAACAGCAGTTGTTGTAAGTCAGTGTCATTTCTATCAGAGTAAGAGTTTCAGAGTCATATTTCTTCCCCTGTCTCTTTTTGCGTACTTGAGGACAGTTGTTGCCTTCCGGACAAGTGACTCATCAAAACAGTCCTCTGTTGTGAATCAATAGACTCAGAGACAATTAGACCAAGTCTCCAGCAGACTGGTGGTCCAACACTTCAGCTCTGTGAAGACGGGGTTTGATCTGTGGACTGAGACTGTTTCTAAATGAGACAGAGTGAGACAGATCTTTACATACAATCAGGGAATCTTAATTCATCCACTTTATTCTCATCTTGTTTAGAACAAGCTGGAGAAATCATTACAGCCTCTCCATGCTCTCTCCAAATGAAACACTGCTGATACAGTATTGACTTCATCCTCATCAAGCTCTGTACTGTCAGCAAACCCTGAAGCTCTTCAGAAAAGACACATGTTGTGTTTGGATCCCTGATACACTAAAAAAACTCTTTGAGCATTGTGTGCTGAACCCAAACTAATTAAGAGCTGGACATTAGACTGAACTTGTTATTTTCTGTGTACCACATCCTGCCAGGCGTTACCTTTAGTATTTCATCTGTCACTTTATGTGATTAAGATCATCATTTAATAATTCTGTCCTCTTTAAAGGTTCTGATCTTGACACAGTGCTAGAATGCACTTCAGAGTTAACCAGCCATGCATGTGTATTCTGCATGTGACCCCTTATCTGTCAGAAAATATAGGTTAGACTTCCACTACAATTTTCCAACACACACACAGAAAGTACCCTTTAATAAAATATATCGACATGTTTCTCCAACAGCACTTATCCTGAGCTTCTCATAGTATCGCCTCAGGAATTAAAGTAGTTTTACTACTTTTACAGTCAAACAGTTTTCACACTGACATCTAGAGTTTTGCTGGAGGACAGAAACACTGTGAGCTGGACGTTAATTATAAATGAAGACACCTAGAGGTCAGGAGCTTTCAACTTCGTGTTCAGTAGAAGACATGAGCACATTTAATGTGAACTTTCTCTCTAATGAGGGAGTGTAATGAGGGAGACTTGTTTTTCCCTGCAGTGATAAGATTGTGATTGCACAACTGTGAAACTCTGAGGAATTGTCTGTAATTAGAGATTTCGCTGGACTGGTAGGTTTGCTGCAAAACTTGTCTTGTAATGTCAACAGTCTGTATTTGATGTTGGGAAAACTTTAATCTTTTGTAGAAATGATTCTCACACTGGGTCTTTTGAAACTGTTTTGTACTGATGTGTTAAAGCTTTCACCTGACAAAAATGGGATTAGTCATTAAAAAACTACCTGCTGCTCAGTTTGGACCTGAATGATGAGACATCATGGGTCCAACATTAAAAATGTCTGCAGGGAACCAAAACAACATAAATGTGTAATGTGAGCACACATACTGTATATGTAACTTTTTCTCAAAGTAAATCAACTTGACTCTCTCTGACCTGCAGCAGGAACCTGATAAATCCTGTATTAGCTCTGTGGTACTGAGGAGAGATCACTCTGGAATACAAATGTTCATTCATCATCATTTTGTACATGTGTCATGTATCACACAATGGTTGGAGTGATACGTCACTTATCATATTTAGAGTTGTTAGTTAAATGTGATTTAAATGTGTGACTTTGCTTGTATGTGATGTGCAAATATTCCACATAATCTATTTCAATAATGAAGTTTAAAGCTTTAAATCTTGTTTCAGACTTCATCAAGCGATCACACATTTAATGTAAAAGCTGACTGGTGATTCTCCTATATTCTAGAGAAAAGGAAGGCATAGTTAATCAAAATGAAAACATGTTTACATACTAATAGGAAGTTGTTTCTACTCTTTGTTTTTCTGTTCGTTTAGTATCATTAGTGTTTATTAAACCATGAAATAGCAGTTCTCCAGTTAACCATCATCATCAGTCAGCCATGCAAGATCCCTCTCAGTCCCTATAAGTGTCTCTCAGCCTCTAACATTGAGTTTTGCTCCAGATGTGCTCCAGTGTCTTGTCAGAGCTGAATGTATGGAGTATTAACCCAGAGGTCAACTGTTGGTTTGAATTGTTCAACAGTGAAGTTGCTGCTCTGCTCTCTTCCTGTCTGGCTGCTGTAGTTTGAGGATCAGAGGTGATTTGTGCTGCTTCACAGATTCTTGTAATAATGTGTGAGCAGAGTAAGAAGCTGTTCAGTGTCCTTGGTTACCTGGATCAATCCTCCATGTAAAACCACTTCAGCTGGTTGAGTTTCTTGTCCAGTACAGGATGAAATTATGCTGCTGGTCATATTTGAGTCTGATTGGGTAACAGATCAACAGAGAGACCAAGAGGGACTTGATACTGGATGGAGATGGTGGAGGAGAAAATGGCTGCCAGTGAGTAGGAAGGCATCATTTATGTGTTCAGCAGGGAATGTGTGCTTTTGTGTGTTTTTGTGTGTGTGTGTCTTTCTCACAGCTTCTTCATTCAGTATGGGTGTCCTGTCCTCCCGGATGGATGCTGTCAAGCAGTTTAATGATGCCTGTTTTTCCTTCACTGGTTCTGGGAGCCGTCATCATGCTGAGAAACCCACTGAGTCTTGGTCTCAAACACACACATAAGCACAAGCTGCACACACACACTTTTTCAAAATAAATTCAATATTGACAGCACAACTATCCACCCTGGTAGGTTCAGTCAGTATCCATGATTAATAGAAATAACTCTTGATTTCTAACATGTATTGTGATGACCATAAAGTACTACTGTGCTGTGTAGGTTAAATCATGACCCACTCTCAGTCACTGTTCAGTTTGGACCCACATTTATTTCGGCACTGGTGAATGAAAACAGAATTTCAGCATCCACAGCCAGCTCTCATTAACAATACAGCTCACCATGCACTGAAACAAAACAAAACACATGAGGCTTGCTGCCAATCAAATAGCCACACCACCTGGATTAGCCGCAAACTAACGGCTAACAGGCTAACAAAGCTACATACACAGTAACCTGCACAGCTACTTGCTCCAAATGCATCTCTAACCACCCAACATCATCACAGAACATTAATTAGTGTTTTTCCGGAGTTTATCTTCACATTTATGACAAATAAAACACACTTTTAACCATAAAAAATCAAGTATAGAGTAGACCCTTTTACAGCTGACGTCATCGAAGACCTGCGCGTGCATTTTGGCAACAGAAGTGGCGGTCTCCTCCAGTCATCCAGACGAGTTATCAAGCTGCACATTTAACCAGCACCAAAATCACCAAAACCAAAAGTATATGATACTTCAGAATTGATATTCCAGTGGTCGATATAAGTTGTTCAAACTTCCGAAAGATTGTGACTGTTTCAGAGCAATTGGTGACGTCTATGGCTGCAAGCTATTAAACGTGTTGATTAGACTGAGAACACAATTAAAACTGCTAGTATTTGCAGCGGCCCATTGACAGGCTGTTGTGGTCCACCATACTTCCGTTGCCAAGATGCACGCGCAGCTTTCTCATTGTTTACAAACTGTAAAAGGGTCTATTTTAGCTAAGCTTAGCCGAAGTCCATGGGGCGCACCCGTGAAGTCTGCATGGGCTCGTCCGTGTGGTGTTCAAGTACACAAAAAAAAAAAAAAAATCTCAGCAATGACTAATACATCACAACAAAGAATATAATAAGACTTACATAATAGTGAAACAGGTAAGTTTGCAACAATAAATTCAATTCAGTGCACATTCAGTGACAGCAAGACAGCTTGTAATTGTAAGTGGGATCACCAGCTTATTAACTCTGTTACACTTGCACACTAAGACAACACAGATGAGTAAATGAAGTCTCTGACCTCAGATTTAAAGCGATATTCCACTCCTAGATCATAGTTCACTCAACATGTACTCACCCCTATGCCAATGTGAGGATGGGTGAAGATCTTCAGCTAATGGCAGTGAATGGCGACCACGGATAAAATGTAAAAAAAAGAACACAAAACAAACACAAAATGTCTCCATCCTGCTCGTGTGGTGTAATCCAAGTGTCCGCGAGCCGCAACATTAAAATTTAACCACAAAAGACGCCATTTACGCCATAGTTTTAGCCCAAATGTCAACTGTAGCATGTAGCAGGTAGCATGTAAACATGGCGTCGATCTCACGATATGTTCACATGTGCGTCCATTAAGAGATATATGAAGCCGTGATACATTGACTGAATAATATTACACTACAAAGAAAGTGACCAAAAGATCCATATTGCATTGCTTCAGCATTGCTTACTAATCTACATTTATCTCACAACTTATTAACTACATGCGATAAAGCACTGTGTTGTTGCCATAGAAACCACGCCAGCTAGACTCATCTCACACAGCCAGACTGGCGTTAACTGATCAGAAAAGATTAAAAAACAAAAGAAAAACATCTCCATACCTGGTGAAAATATATACAAAACAACTGCAGCAGCTGTCAGTGTGTGTATCTGTTCAGCTTTCCTGACAGAGATGAAAAAGGAAACAATTAATACAAATGTAGCGTTTGTACAGCAGGGTTGTTAAGCTAGCGTAGCTACAACGGACTCGGCACTCCAACGGTAGCCCAACGTCTCAAATATAATTAATTTAAAAACTATATTTAGCGATCTCAAATATTTACAGGATTTACATAGAATGAAGCTGATTTAGTATAGTACAAGATACAACTATTCACCAAGTATCACACTTATTGCACCAAAAAAATACAATTTTATCGGAGAGTATCGGTTAACGCAGCTTACCTCTCTGTCAGTTGGAAGGAGCTTTGTGCACACACACAGCGCAGCTATGCTGAACACACACGCACACTAACCGCAGGCACACAGGTGGGAGATGTAAACCCAATTGCACACACACACAAACACACACACACACGCACACACAAAAATAAATATATAAACAAGAAACAGGAATGACCTGGCAAAATCCACAAGATACATACATCCACATCAATCCGTCACAATTTCATCACACCTTGTATTGGGTGATGTAGACTGGAAACAGCTACAACTGGGATAGGGTAGACTGGGGACAGTTACAACAAGTCTTATTCCTCAATTAAAGTTATGCCAAAATAATATTCATATAAACAAACAAATTAATGGGAATGATTTGGTGGAATTAACAAGATAAATCGGCATTAATCTGTTACATCCTCACATGTAGTTTTACTCCTAAATGTCATAAAATGCATCAACTTTAGTTTAAGTCTGGATATTTGCATTAGGAGCTGATAAAAACATTACTGTAAATGTGTCACCTCCTGTGGTGAAACATTATTCTCTTTAGTGTGTTTTACATTTTAAACACTCTGAACTTCACCCCTGTCATTGTTCTATTTGACATGTAGTGCAGCTGAGTCATTTAAATGCTATTTCAGAGGTCTCATGGCTACATTAGGCCTATTAATTATGGAAACTGTGTGAGGAGAGAATTTAAAATCTCCTGACAGCACCACATCCGACAGCTTGAATGTCATTTTAATCAGTCAATGTTTGAACTTCTCCTCTTTACCCTCTGCTGCCCTCCTGTTGTGTTCTCAATCTATATTTATGTACTAGATGAAAGGGCGTATCTTTACCACAGACCATGTACAGTCATTATTTTAAATTACAGTTATGTCTATAATAAGCTTCATTACTGCATCAACATGAAAATGAAACAAGTTTGAAATCTCTCCTCTAATCAGCAGAATATAACTAGTAAGTAAATGTTCAAGGCCCACATTATAAGAGGTGTTCCAAAGTCATTAATTTTCATTTATTTTATATTTCACCTATTGACAAGAAGAGAGATGACATCATCATTCAATATAACTATCAGGGCATTTAATTTGTGTAATTAATGCCTGCATGTTGTGAACTTTCATTTTGTGGTTCATAATGATTCAAAGTTGAACTCAACAAATTGTTCTCAAATGTGTAGACAAGGTGGCAGAAATAATGGAGGCATTTGAACTGTCCTTTTTTCTTTCATCTGAAGCTGATTTTCGAAAGTGACAGATCCAACTTAAGAGATTGTGATACTGCTGCAGTGAAGTCATTCTTCGATTGATTCATTTCTAATTCATTTCAAGTCAGGACCTCTAAAGGATCTGAACTTTGGAACTTTGTTAAGTCAAGTTTCATCTGGATTGTGAAGCTAATCTGATGTGTAGCCCTATATCTGCCAGTCACAGTCAAAGTAATGTCAGTGGGTTTTGGCTATTATACTGTAGAGTAGGTAGAAGCTGGCAGCTTTCCACAGTTCAAATTCCTCAACATACTGATGTGTGTGAAAAAAGATCAAACAGAATCTTTCAAATCCAAAGTGATCCTGCTCTGCACTCTTCAGCCAAAGGTTTCACATTTTTATTATTGACACAATGGCTGCCTTTCCTGAGGCGATCACACACCATGGAGACACACAGATGGAGCTCCGAGGTTTAGAAAATGTCTCCTGTTCTGTCTCTTTCTGGTCTCTTTCTTCTGGTCTCTTTCTCTAGTTTCTCTCTGTCTCGTTTCTATCTGAGAGCAAATATTCCTTCCAGGTTTGCTGTTCTTTCTCACCATCCACCCTCACATCTACTTCTTATGCAGTCCAGTAAGAAAGAGAATTTAGAATGAGATCAAGGACCTACTGATTGTTCTCTAATGAGACAGTAATGAGAGGTTGATGTCATTGCACAGATGCTCTACGACAGAGATTCTACTCTATGGTTTATCAGCAGAGACTGCAAAAGTGACGCACAACTGGATTTCTTTAAACTGAGTGTTCATTCAGAACAGAGCCTCTCTTCTCCTCTTAGCTCTGTGATTGATAGGGGTAATCCCCTTGGACCAGAAATATTGAATGTTTACTGTGAGGTGGATTTAAACTGTGTTAGTTATGTTTATTGATGTGTTGTTTTGACATACAGACCCACTGTATTGCTGTGACACTGCTAATGCATTTGAAAACTCTTGACAGACTTGAACAGAATGAATGTGATGTGTATCTCTATATCTGATAGTCACTGTCAAAGTACTATCTGTGGGTTTTGGCCATTATATTGTAACACACACACTGTGATAGTGGGTAAAGGTTGGCAGCTTTCCACAGTTTAAATTCTCCAGTGTGCTGTGTGTGTGTGTGTGCGTGTGTGTGTGTGTGTGCGTATGTATGTGTCTGTGTGTGTGCATGTGTGCGTGTGAAAATATCAAACAGAATCTTACAAATCCAAAGTGATCCTGCTCTCCATTCTTCAGTCAGATACTTCACATTTTTATCACTGACACAGTGGCTGCATATCCTGAGGTGATCACACACCATGGAAACACACAGATGAAGCCCTGAGGTTTACAAAATGTCTCCCTCACTGTTTCTTTGTCCAGTTTCTGTCTTTCACGTTCCTTGCAGATTAGCTGTTCTTTCTCACCATCCACTGTCACATCGACTTTAATGCAGTCCAATAGAAAAAGGGTTCAGAAGCAGTTTAAGGGTCCACTGATTGTTCTCTAATTAGACCGTGATGACAGTTTGATGTCATTATACAGAGCCTCTCTCCTCCTCTTGGCTGTGTTGTGATGGGTTAGCCCTTTCGGCCAGAACTGACGAATCTTTATTCTGAGCTGGATTTAAACCGTGTTAGTTTATGTTAAAGCATGTGTTGTTTTGACATGCAGACCTACTGTATTGCTGAGACACTGCTACTGTATTTGAAAACTCTTTGACAGATGGCTGAATGTATAAGTATTTATGGCTTTTTTTTTCTCATGAAATTGATATTGCAGTAAAAATATAATTTGTTGAGGATGCCACTTTGTGAAACTTTACTCACTTTTCTATCTGCAAAAGGCTGCAGAAGTGAGGCACAGCTGAATTTCTTTAACCTGAGTGTTCATTCTGTGGTTGTCAGCTTTCTCACCTGTTGGTAAATTGACTGATTTCGAGCCACTTCACTGGCTGTCTGTTACTGTGACATCCTATTAAGATCTAAATCCTTACGAGCTCCAAAATCATCCAGCAGCTGTCAGAAAGGACAGGACAAGAGCTTCTGCCACAGACCAAACATCTGCCTTTCCAATAAGCACCTGCATCAGCCTCGTTCTCTGCTCTTGTCTCATTTCAGTTTCTGTTTATGCTGTGAGCTGAATCTTTTCTGATATGTCTTGTGACTCCATAAAAAGTTGTTGGGATGTCTGAGAGCAGGGCTCCTGTTCTGTCACTTCCTTCACTCTGTGGAGCTGGTTGGAATGAAAGAACATGCAGAGCAAGAAGCAATAGTTTTAAACCTGACTCTTCTGCCACAGTCACAGATCTCCTATCCTATCCAACTGATTTGTGTGTGTGTGGGTGTGTGTGTGTGTGTGTGTGTGTGTGTGTGTGTGTGTGTATGTGTGTGTGTGTG
>JAJHUR010086087.1:0-11279 GCA_027495735.1 Lutjanus campechanus | reverse complement strand
TTTTAAACACAAAAGTCTCCCTCAACCTATATTATTCTATGATTTATCCCTTCATCAGTTACTGCAACATTGCCTGGGCCAGTACTTACCAAACAAAACTGCAACCAATTTTTAAGTTACAAAAACGAGCAATGAGGATCATTGCCCTTTCAGCCCCAAGAAGTCATTCGTTACCTTTGTTTCGTAAATTTGGCATTCTCAATATTTATCAGATTAATAGTCTTCAAATTATTCAATTTGTATATGGTTCTTTAAATAAAACACTACCTACTTTCTTTCACAATTTCTTTTCTCTAAACAATCAATTTCACAATTATCTAACCCGAAAAGCGTCCCAGCTCCGGCCACCACAATCACGAACTACATCATCCCAATTTAAGATCTCTTACAGAGGATCCAAGTTATGGAATTCACTTCCTCCCCATTTTGTTAAACTTTCTTATGAACCATTTAAAAAATCTGTGAAAAACTTCTTGCTGTATCAATAATACCCACTTGATCTGTGTGTGTGTGTGTGTGTGTGTGTGTGTGTGTGTGAGTGTGCGTGTCTGTGAGCGTGCGCTTGTGTGTGTGAGCATCCAAGTAATTTTATACCTTTATGCATATTACAATATCAAATTTAACGTTTATTATGGGAAGTCCTCTTGCCAAGCCCCTTGAGGGTTTTTAGGACCTCCTTGCATGTTTCCCTTCGTATTTTTTTTTTCTTCTTATTTTCAAGTTCTTATATCAGTACTTGTCAATTTTTACGGTATATGTATTGTTGACTTTTTAACATGTGCTAAATAAACAAAACAAAACAGAATCTTGTGCTCCTGCAGTTGTTCCTTCAGCCTGCCTGAGCTTTCTCGAGTCTTGGAAGAAGGGGGTGGGGAAACAATTCACTTAAACCGACTATATATTAAATAGGATTTCTACTTTAATATACCGTCCAACTCCAATTGCTCCATCTCAGATGCACAATTGTTACATATTGCTCCTTTGAGATCCTCCTTTAATCATAATTAATAATCATTGATAAATGCACAAATAATTTTGAAGAGAAAACACTGAATCCACAGTTTTGACCACGACAGAAGAACTGAGTTTTCCTTGTAGAAACACACACAAAACAGCCTCTATTGGCTCATCAATTGAGAACAAATTGGCGTAATTATGAATCCACCTCACTGGATATAAAGAGACAGTTTCACAAATTAAGTCAAGCCACACACTGGCTGCTGCAATCTTGACTTAATGGAGTCAATTTACATCAGGTGTCTGATTGAGCTTTTTTGTTGGTCACTTGATTGTGTGTCGATGTGTTTGTTGCCTCAGTGGGAAGACTTGTTACGTTGTTAATGTCGGCTCTCCAAATTGGTGAGATTACTCAGCTATTCTCTCTGTCCTTATCTGGTTTTGTCGCTCACTGTCTTGCTTGTTGCTCAGATGAATGAAAGATATTTTTAAAGATGATTTTAATGTTGTTTTAAGCCCCACCATGGTCTGTTCCCTGAAAGCCTGGCCATTTCGGAGATACTGGGATGTAAACAACTGAATGGACTACATTTTTGAATATTCAGTTCAAGCTGACCTCAGGATGTCAAAACACAGAAGAGTTCAGGAAAATGATGAAGTTAAAATTTACAGAGAAGGACTTGGCAAACAGGAAAGGCAGCAACATTTTGAGAACCTGGTTAGTAGGTGGTGAAGATCTGTACGAGTTGGCTCCTTCATCTTGAAAGAAGGACCAGACAGTTTTGCCCTCTATTTGCTCTCCAAACAAAGCGAACTACCTGGTTTTCTGGCCAACCTCACACACAGCTGAAGCACAATATCAGCTTATCAGTGATGTGTATTGTGACAGCCAAGGTAGATGTTCAACTGATCTTTACATTTTGGACTGAGTCTAATAGTTAAGTAGTGCAACTTTTTGGATTTTTCTTTTGTGTGTGTGTGTGTGTGTGTGTGTGTGTGTGTGTGTGTGTGTGTGTGTGTGTGTGTTTCTTGCAAGCTTATATTTGGTTGACCAAAACTGATGATTTTGTGCAACAATGCTGCCTTCAAATGGAAGTTGTGAACTTGTGGAAAGTCTTATATACGACTCGTGAACTTGTGAATGTTCAGACAATTTCCACTCATGACCTCATGAATACAACAGAGATGGGTATTTATTTGAACTCTTCCCATGAACACATTAAATGTGACCCTATTTGGAGGCAGCAAATCATCAGTGACCAGTGACCATGCCTGATTTATGATGCATCATGGAAACACTTTAAAAATATCTGCAAATCTGTAGGTTAAAAAAAAAAAGATTCTTGAAACGTGATCCTGAGATCTCAATCATGAAAAAAAAATCAATATCTTGCCATATTTACAAGTTTTTTGACAAGAAAATGTTAAAAGTTGAAAGACTATTAAAAATGTAAAAATCACGCTCATTTTCTTTTAAAAACTCCCAAACCACTGTTAAGAGCCAGTGTAAAACCTTAAAATAATACCAAAAAGTTTACAAATTGCATGAGACACTCTCAAATAGGGGTTTTAATAATCAAAACAAAACACACAAAAAAAAACAAAAAAAACAAGCAAAATCCTGTATGGATCAATAAACAGTATTTCTAGTAAGGTTTTTTGACAGAGCTAACCAGAATGCTAAACGTGGAGGTGCACCTGCTATCTGTCTTCTGTGTATAATATGCAGAGAGAGTTTAATGAGAAGTTAACAGTTGCCAGTGACTGATTTCACCATGTGTCCCTGCGGGCAAACAGGTGCAGCAGCAGCAACAATGGAAATATAACAGAGCAGGACTTTTCAGAGGGAAAACGCTGCTCTGCATCAAAGCAGGGACGGCGGACACACTCGTCTATTCGTCCTATAACTCCTGCTCTGTGAGGCCTGGCCAAAGACATGAGAAGATTACAAGCTGTTAATAAGGTGGAACCAATTGGCTGAAGGTCTGCTTTTGTCCTTCCCAGCATGCTTTGTGAGCGCTGGCCTGGGATAGTCGGCATTTGGTGCTGATCATAGTGTGGCAGGGATAATGAAGGTGGGAGGGGTGTAAAGTTTAAGCCTTGGGGCCGTTTGTGAAAGAGAGCCTAAATGCTTCACGCTCAATAGCTGCACACGCTCAGTTGGTCACGGTTGTTTAAATACAGATGGACATTTGCCACATTCATATTTCATGTGTCTAAGTGCTCCGCTGACACTTTCGGTCACAGATATTTTGCTTGTTTTGTTGTGCTGTTTTCCTGCAAGATCCAGATGAATTGTTACTCTCAAATTAAAATCCAGTGACATTTAGAAATATTCTTGAACATTTTAGATTGATTTGTATGCAACAGTTAGCTAAAGTGCTCTAATCTTTTGTCGCGGTCATTTAAAATTACCTCAAACATAACCTAACTCAGTGATTGTCTATTGTTATAACAGATGTTCCTCTCTGAAACAATGCCAGCAGGGATTTGTGGTGTGGCTGCTAATAGGAAAGTGTTAGTTAACCCCGTCCCCCACAAAGTATCCTTAAAACCCCCGATCCTATTTAACCGTGACAATGATGGATTCACAGACACTAAACTTCCACAGGAATCCTTGGCCAAAGTCAAACACAGAGCTCCTTCTTCTTCTCCAGGCCAGGAGCACCCCAGTTAAAGTCTAAATGTTGTGGGGGCGGGTTGAGATGTTTCTTTTTGGGTTTTATTAGCGGTACAAGGCCAAGGGTGGGTTTTCAGAGGTTATCCCCATCTGTATGGAGGGCGGTGCAGCGAGACCAAAGTCACTGTTAAAAGTGAAAGCTGATAGCAGTATGATGGATGAGGGTACACGTCCCTGAAATTAGACTCCTGAAAGTGAAGCAGTTTAGTGAAGGAAAGGGGAACAGACATTGAATGTGTCTCTGTCAAATAAAGAGACTACAACAAAAAAACGGCTGCAGGGCGGAAATTTGGGGTTCGTCTTCCTGATTCACTGGCAGAACATTGGGTGACATAGAAAAGTCTTAACTTAAAGGTTTAATCACGTATCAAACATTAGCCTTCAAGAATATCCACTGACTTTGTCTCTGCACACCTTGATGAACCTTTTCGTTTCTCATTTTAGAGGATATCTTGAGAGTGTTTCAATTTGGATCTTGTTTTCTTAGTGTCTGCCAGCCCATTCTCACGAGGTTAAATCAGCATTTAATCCTTTGTTTTGCTATGAATGATTGCATGCGATTTGTGTTTACATGAGGAAAGTACAAGGGAAGAGAGTGAAAATATTGCGCTGCTTTATGAATTAAATGAATTTAAAATTTTAATTTCAAATTTCTTTTATTAAAGTTCATAATTCTATAAATATTACTTTGTGTGAAGTAGTCTAAAAGGCTTCACATAGTCTATATGGGCCCACTGTGGTTCATGATTCATTTTTGTGAATAAAAATGTTTCATAAACATCCTCCCCTCTGATCTTTTCACAAATTGCACCTTGCTTAAGTGACATTATGTTGAGTCCTACGCCAGGTCCAGTATCCACTGTTTGATCTCACAGCACATCATTGATGGCGAAGTTGGACATTTGAGAAGTTTTTGGTGCGTTTAAAGACTGTGAGAATAACGTTGTAATGGTAAAAATGCATTTCGGTCTGCACCCCTTTGAAATCAAAAACTAAGTGAGAGATGATGGCAGGTGACTGAACATATGAGCCACACTGTAATAAGAATCCTTTACAAACCTGACTGAGCATCTGCATCAGAAAAGATGCAGTAACTGATTGATTGTGTGACTGTTTGTTCTTCACAAATGAATCCACAATATGGCTATCCATCCAAACAAAGGTGGCATTTTGCACATATTTTGCTAAATATTGAGAATACCCTCCAGAGTTGCTGAGTTTGAAAATCTCGTTGTACTTTTTCAGTCTTGACAGACATGGCTTAGTAGTTCTGTCTATGAGCAATTCGCAGAAACACAGTATGTAACAGTATTTTCAACTCATCTACATTTGTGCGGACATGTCCTGGTTGGGTCTGTTCCTGGAGGGCCTCCCTTTGGACGTGTTTTTTGCGCTCGGCCAGCTGGGAGGACCCCATGAGACAGAACAAGGACACGCTGCAGGGATCACATCTCCCAGCTGACCGGGGAGCACTGAGGGATCCAGCAGAAAGAGATAAAAGATACAGCTGAGGTACTTGCTTCTGTTTGCTGCACTGTGAATGAATGGATAATTATTAGATCACTGGATAAATGAAAACTTTGCTCAAGGCAGACAACTTGTTTCAACTATGGATTTTGTCAGAGTGTATATCCACCCATTCACCCACTGACCACTGTACTCTATGTTTAATTGTTAAACTATGGCTGTTTCTATACCTGTTTAACCTCTCAAACGTGCAAATGTCACCTTTAATTTCCATTCACATTCCCCCTCAGTTTTCTTTGAATGAAAAAAATGACACTATGAGTCAATAACAAATACATGATCACAATCTGCTGGCCAACACAGTATGTCACAGTATGTGAGGATTGATTAAAAATCAAGACAGTGTGTTTTTTATGGCAGTACTATTCCATGAAAATGAAATATTCCAGTTATCTTATGTAGCATTTTGTTAAACATTGGTCACACTTTATTTTACAGTACACTAATAAGACATAACAAGCTGCAATTTGCATGAAACTACACAAAAACTAGAAATAATATGTTCTTAATTAGACACTACACTCAATGGTACTCAACTATTAAACAAAAACTAAACATAATATGTTCTTCATTAAACAGTATTAGACCCTTATTAGCTTACAGTACCATTGTGATGTAATGTGTCCTGAATTACCCTCTCATAAAATCTAATAAGAGTCTAATAAAGAGTCTGTCTAATGTCTAATGAAGAACTGATTATTTCTATTTTTTCCAGTTTGATACAAGGTATTGCTTGTTCTGTTTCATTAGTATACTGTAAGATATCAAAATTCAATCTGACATATTTTGTATGTAGGGTTATAGAGTACAACCATAAATGTATATATTTGGACAACAAGAATTTTCACCCACTGGTGGAACTGACAGTTTAAAAGCGATCTTTTCTCCCACTTGCTGGATGAAGAAGGACTGTTATTTTGCATTTCAAGACGTTCTTATTTCCCAAAATCTTGCCACACCAGGCTGGCAGATGGATGCATTGCATGTAAGATGATTCTTTCAGGCGTTGATGGACACATCTGTCAGCCTACACCCTGTATCACACACACAAACACACACTGAGTTACCTCCCAGCCCCCAGCCAAGAATCTCTCTGCTATGCCTTACAACCTCCTCCTCCTGCAGCTCATTCACCTCCCACTGTGCTCCTGCTCCTCACAGCCTCTCAGCACATTAAAATCCCCACTAAGACCTGAGAGATCAGACTGAAGCAGGCACCACTCTCCATTTCTATTCAGCCTCCACTCTGATTAAACTTCAGCAGGTTTATCACAGATGTTGTTCAAACTCATGACTGACCTCCCACTGAGGACTGCTAACTACTGAGAGGGTGATAGCAGATGATAAACTTTTTTTTTAAATAGAAAATTGTATTAAATAAATGATTAAACGCAGATCTAAAAGTGAAGAAGAGATGCAAATTTTGGTTTACTTCTGTACAGCTTACTTATAAATCACATGGCAGCCAATCAGAGTGTTGTGCTAATTTGATTTATGAAACAGGGGACCCCAGGGAAGCAACAACTCAGAGCTGACATATGTTGCAGCGCAACATGATAGCAGGCTTCAGTAACTTGACAAATTGGGGTTGTAGTTATTAAAACATCTCATGGTGGCATGGCTGCCATGGAGACAGAAATAATCACAGTGGACTGAATTAACCTCAAGCTCAAGAACATTATTTGTATTATTATTATTATTACGTTATGGCTTTGTGAGGCTGTACTATATATAAGAAATCTTTTATTCTACATGCCATACACGCTCTGAATAGCAGATGACATGAGCACTATCTGATGTTGCTGGTTTTTGCATATTTGCACAACTTTTCCCCTTTTTCCTTGTTTTCTTGTTGTTATTGTTGTATGTTGTGGTGTGTCTTGTTCTGTTAAGTGTAATTTGATGTCTGTGAGAGGCCGAAGATGAATTTCCACCACGGTGGACAATAAAGTTGATCTAATCTAATCTAATCTAATCTAATCTACAGCACTGTGCTGCTTTGGGCAAAATGCTAATGTTGGCATGCTAACATGCTCACAACGACAATGTAAACTGGTTGATTGTTAGCAGGTATAATGTTTTTCATTGGTGCCATCTTAGTTTAGTGTGTCAGCATGCTACCATTTGCAGGTAAACAAAGTGTGTGACTTTGAAGAAGACGAATAAGGAAAAGAAGAAGAGGAAGGGTTAATTTATCATCATTATACACAAACAAATGGCTCAAATACACACATGATCACACAGGTCCCATACACATGCAGTTATTTGGAGAGATATAGAGCAGAGTTTCTTAAAGTGTGGCCTGCAGGCCAATAGCAGCCCTCAGAAAAATTTTGTGTGGCCCTCTGAACATGACATGAAATTCACCGTATATACATGCTGGCCATGTTCCTCTGATGTCACGCTCAGGATGGGAAGCTCAGATGCTGTTAAAAGGCTCTTTCAGGTTGTGTAAAGGTCATATAAAAGTAGGAAATTCAACATATCTTTATCATTTCACTGCTGAAGAGATGTCTACCTTCTCTCAAATATAATGGAAATAAATGGTACTCTTGTGGTGTTCCAAGAGCCAAAATAATTATTTTGAAAAACTCAAGGTAATCCATACCCTTTGTTGTGGTCAGGTTTGAGCACCACAAGGCATTTAGTTCCATTATCTTCAAGTAATTGTAAGTAAGTAATTAATTACAAACCCTACAACAAATGTATGGGTTTTCCTTTGTAGCCCTCATACTGACACTCAGTCATCAAACTTTAAGAACTCCTGTGTTATCGTGATGGGGCTGCCACATGTTAGGTGCTCTGAGCCCTTAGGGTTTCTCTGCCTTGCTCAATGGCACCTTGACAGTGCCAGGAGACAAACTGGCACCTCTGCATGCTGGACTTGAATTGGCCACCCTTTGGGTCCAAAGCTATGTCCTTACAGACCAAGCTACTGCTGCATTGTTTTTGCCAAAACCTAGCCAAACTTTAACCATATACTTTATTTAGCAACATGTCACAGCTTCACAAGGCTCCCACAAGGCACAATGTCATCAGATCACATTGCCCTTGTGAAGGGTCATCAGATCAGCAGTGAAAGTTGGAGATGTCTGTCTGTCTCTGCATGTCTTGTTTTAATACTTTTACTTATGACTCAAATTTGAGTAAACATCAATGCACACATTCCTGTCAAGGTAAGAGAAGTCACAGAAAGGTCTTAGCATAGAATCAAACCCTTGTTTGTGTGTGTGTGTATGTGTGTGTGTCACGTTGAATTTCTTTGTCCAAACATCCCAGCTGCCAGCAGTCAGAGCTGGCTGGGCCACTGCCAGAGACAGACATGGGTGTGAGGTGGTCAACAAACCATATGGGACATCATCCACATGGTATACACACACACGTACACACACCTACACACACACACACACACACACACACACACACACACACACACACACACACACACACACATACATTTTGCTGGTTACAGAAATATTAGCTTCACATCAGTGTGTGTCTGTGTATGTGGGTGTGATGTGTGTGTGAGAGAGAGAGTATTTTACATATAACACATTTTCTTTGCCTTTACAGTTTTTCATGTTAAGGTGTATTCAGATTGGACACAGAGCAAATTTAAGAAGTGGAGTGTTTTTCCTGAAAAGTCACTGGAAAGACACAAGTGGATGCAAGCAGATGCTGATAACAAATTTGCATTTGTATTTTTTTCTATATGATATTTAAAAAAAATGTCTATTGTTTTAGGGGCTGTTTCCTTGAAAATATGTAGTTCACATGAAAACTGGGTTTGGAGGATTATCCACAGTTACCAAGACATGGTTTATGAAAAGACGTGTTGGCGTTAAATGATCCAAATGTTATTTGTCAGTCCTTGGAGTAGCACAAATTAAATCTACAGTGCGAAATCTCAGAGGCAGGTATCTGATAACCAGGACAAATAAAACCCAAAGTATGGGCATGCACCATAAGGCCAAAAGTACATGGATGCCCTGGCATATGCTCCCACTTAGCCAAAAGACCATTAGTGAAGTCCAACACTGATGCTGGTACACAGTTGGTGTTCAAAGGTGGGATAACCGTTCCTGGACCTGTTTATGGACCTGTCTTTGTGCACAGGCACATTGTCATGTTGAAATTCGTCCTACTGTGGTTCACGATTTATTTTAATGAATAAAAATGTTTCAAAAACATCCTCCCTCTCTGGGCAGAGTAATATTTTAGTGATGAGTACTGATTTGATCACATCCTAAATGTCTAGTTGACCAATCAGATTGCTTGGTCAGAACTATTTGTTGAATAATGTAGAATGAAGAGGTCCCTCTTAATTCGAAATGGGGGTCCTATCCTAACCATGAAAAGAAGGGGCCAGACCAAAAGCACAAAACATGTGTGGACAGGGGTGTCTAATCACTTGATCATTTTTTTCACCACACTCTCATCCTCAGCAGCTCAACATGCTGAAGGATGACAGCAGTGAGAACTTATTTTGCTCGTAAATTTGTGTATTTATATGTGTCTCAGATTGGGAGGCAGGTGCACGCACCACACCATATCACTCTGCTGAATGGCCTTTAGGAGGCCCTCATCCTGGAGTCATTCAAAGTGCTGTCCACCCACCAGACAACTGGTCCCTGCTGGCCCCCTGCACACTCCTCTGAGACCTCTGTGTTTCTGCATTGGTTGATTCATGTCCCAGTCCTGCACTCCTCAGATTCACTTTGATGTTTAATCCCATCCTAACTGTGTCCTCCTTCAGTCCGCGGAGCCGCTCGGCCAGTCATGAATATCCAAAGGTCTGCTTACTTGACAGGATTATCCCTCTTTTCAAAGCCACTGGGGATGATTCTTCAGCCACAGAAAACACACTCAATGGATCTTCTGCTCTCTTGCTTTGTTTCTCTCACTTTTCTTTACTCTCTGTCTCACTCCCTTCTGTCTTTGTCCCTCCGGGCTTTTTAAACACATTGATCGACCCGATCAAGGAGTTCATCTGCTGCTGTTCATAGATCACTGGACAGACACACACACACACACACACACACACACACACACACACACACACACACACACATACACCTATTGTTAAGTATTTATCATAGCAGAAATATCCTGATGAATTTATAAATGGTATAAATGGTTGCTGTCACGTTGCAAACTTTGGTTGTGGGCTGTATAGCAAGGCTAGTTGTTCTGCATGGGTGCAGTTCGCAAACCCAAACTGACCAACTACCAGCAATGATTTCCAAATCATTCCAACACAACCTGCTAATGTAAGATCCACGGTGCTGACCAGACCTATAATCAATCAGGATCAGATGCAGTATAGGAAATGTTTGGGGACACAATAGCTTGGGAAATAAATATCATATAAAAAAAGACAACACAGTGCTATATTCAGAGTGGAGAGGCAAAAGCAGCCACCATATTTTCAATACATTAAGTTCAATTGCATTCACCCTCTTCAAAGTAATGTTTTAGTGATGTGCTCTGTAGTCTGATACATTGTGATGATTCATTACCACCTGATAGTCTTCTCTGACTGCTGCTTTGACTATATTGATTATAAACGAAGTACCATGTTGCTTTGAGCTAATCGCAAAAGTTAACTAACATGCAACAATGTTATAATACAAAATTATAATGTCCACAGAGGCATGGAGTTTACTTAATTCAGTGTGTTGCTGTGTTAACATTTGCTAATTAGCACTAAACATAAAGTCCAGCCGAGGACGATGGGACTGAACAAATTAAAAGTTTGACCTGATGACAATCAAGGGGACAATCAAAGTTATGATTCCGAGGGGGATGTGAAAAGTCTGTACCAAAGTCCATGGTAATCCATTCAATACTTGGATTCACTTGTTTCCCTTAAAACCAGAAATGTCAACCATGAGGTTTCATCTCCTGGGAAACATAAATCCTTGTACATCAGCTAATTTAATGACAATGCATCCAAATGCTGTTGAGATATTTTAGCTTGGACGAAAGCAATGGACCAGCAAACTGACATTTCCATCCCTAAAGTCACGCAATTGGTGTGAAAATAAAAGGAAATTTGTTAGTGAACTATTAGAAATACTTAAAGTAAGGTTTTGCTATTTTGTTACCTGGACTC
>JAJHUR010086086.1:0-90604 GCA_027495735.1 Lutjanus campechanus | reverse complement strand
AAACCGTCTTTACAAAGTGTCATAACCAACTAGAAGCGCTAGTTGCTCTCCACAGCATTATACCAGTCATTTTTGTAAGATTACCAGTTTGAAACAGTATTAACTTTTGTAATTAAAAGGCCCACCCAAAGTTACTGTGGCCCACCCAAAATTGAAATCCTGGCGCCGCGCCTGCACCCAAATGAACAACAAGAAAATTTAGGTTTTGCTTTTTGTTCCCATACTGTATCGAAAATGAACCGAACCGTGACCTCAAAACCGAGGTACGTATCGAACCGAGATTTTTGTGTATCGTTACACCCCTAATCATGACTAGAGCTGGGTATGACCTTTAAGGTAGTGACCAAAATAAACCAGTATCAAGTAGCATCAAAACGTCACCAATCGGGGCGGACGTTTAGCTCAGTGGGTAGAGCGTCCGACCCATGTATTGAGGCTGTAGTCCTCTGCAGCGGCCGCTGGTTCGACTCCCGCCCTCGGCCCTTTGCTGCGTGTCATCCCCTCTCTCTCTGTCCCCTTTCCTGTCTACTCTTCAACTATACTATCAATAAAGGCACAAATGGCCAAAAAAATAACTTTAAAAAAAACAAAAAACGTCACCAATCAAACAACATCTGCATTTGATCCTTTTTGCATGGTTTTGCTTGCGGCCAATCACTTAAAAGCGTTCTTTGCTTTAATGCAACGTGTGATTGGCCCACTATCACAGCAGCTACAACTCAATGTCTGGTGTGGTGAAGTCGAGCGCGGCGTGTTTGAATGCAGAATGATTATTTCAGGAGTGCATCCATAAACATGATTGGTACTAAATGGGAAAAAACGATTCACAGCCCTCATCATGTCACAGCCAAACCAGACCCTGTAGAAGGAGGAGACACAGTCACCTGTTGAAGAGTCTTACCTAGCATGCTTTTGTTAGGTTCAGACAGGCACATGTCCTTCTCAGCACTGGGCAGGACGAACCCGACCACGAAGATCTCCACACCGTCCGCCATGAGAGCCAGCCCCAGCACAAAGTACAGGGTCCACTGGAACTTCCCGTGACCACATTCTTGTAAAATGGTCTCGTACTGTTGAGCCAGCTCTTCCTGGTCCTTCCTTCTCTCGGCCTCGGACACTCCGATATCTCTGAACTGCTGAGCGCCGGCCCTCACCGAGCCTGGGCCTCCAGCCAGGCTGCCTTTGCCTGAATCAGCCCTGGGAATTCCTTGGTACTCGCCCTCGTAGATTTCATCATCCTCGTCGTGACCCTCTGTGGAGTCACTGTGGCCGCCCTCGTCGTCGTTGGCCGCCTGGCTGTCTCCACGGTAATAGCCTCCATCCTGGCTTCCTTGCATGGGGTAGTCATCATCGTCGTCCTCTTCAAATCGGCTGTAGGAGCGCTTGCTGTACTCATCGCTCATCCGATCCACCGAACGGCCGACCTTCTTCGATGCTTGCCGCTTGACTTCTTTGGCAATGTCTTTGGCACCTTTTATGAAGGCAGTCCGGTTTTGGTAACCGTCCTCCATTTTAAAGAGGTTCGGAAGATGCAAAAGTGGTCAAAGATCTGGAGGAGAAGCCACCTGAACGTGCTGGACTTTATACACCTCACAGATTTGAAGAGTTGACTCCCCAACAACAGGCTCTTTCCTATGTCTGGGGAGAAAATAGAAATATGGATGAAATAACCATATGTTTTTTTTTGTTATCAAGAGAACTGTTTGATAAGGACTTCAAAAGGCTTCGTCAGTGCATTTCAATGGATGGATTATTGATCAGGCCTGAGTTTGTATCCAGTGGGGCTCTGTCTGAAGTGACATTTTTTCAATCAAACACCAACAGAGACACACAAAATGACTACAAGATGAAAAATTACCACACAAAGTTCATACAGAGACACAAAATGACTACAAACAGTTGCAAAGTGACTACGAGGAGACACACTCAACAATGAGGAGACACAAAATGACCACAAGACATGTAATGACCTCAAAGAGACAAAAAATTAGACGCAAGACGACCACAAAATGAAAGAGGTGCAAAGAGTAGCAAACAACTATAAAGGGACACAAAAAAACACAAACAAAAAATGACTACAAAGAAACAAAAATGACTACAAAGGGACAGAAAATGACCACAAAAGATGCAAAATGACCATAAAGAGATGTAAATTACAACAAAGAGAAATTAAATCAACTACAAAGAGGGGTAGAATTATTTAAAAGATGCACAGAACAACTAAAAGAGATACAAAATGACCACTAAAAGAAGTAGGATGACTACAAAGAAACAAAAAACAACCATAGAGACACGCAAAATGACCACAAAGAGATGTGAAAGGACTGCAGAGACATAAAATGACACAACTACAAAAATATGCAAAATGACAACAAAGAGACTTAAAATGATTTCAAAAGCATGCAAAATGACCACAGAGACACAAAGTGACTACAAAGAGAAACAAGGTGACTATAAAGACAAAAAATGACTGCAAATGGGCACAAAATTACAACAAAGAGACAGTATGACCACAGAGACACAACATGAGACACGGAATGAGACATGAAATGAGTGAAAAGATACGTATCTATACGTGTATATATGCGTTACGTTCATTCTGCTAACCAAACCAGCTAACCAGCCTTTTAACAGTGTGCTCCCTGGCTACACTTGTTGCATGTCCATATCGGCCCAGCATGTGTTCACTGCTGAGTCACAGATGGGTCTGAGCAGTAATTACAGGGCGAGGCATCAAGCCTTGAATAGCGAGAGCAATTTTTAATGGATGTTTCTTGGTGCAGAAATGCCCTAAATGCCTCAGTTCAAGTTCACGAAGAAGAGCTACAGTACGTGACCACGACTCAAATGTAATGTGACGGAGATAATGCTCAACAGGATCAGACACTAGTTTGGAATAAAAGGACATCACTGTAAGGCCTTTACTGTTAATGTCGTCATCCTTTAACATCACACATATTAACACATATTAACACTTCATTATTATTTCTTTTACAGACTCATGAAATCCTGCACTAACTTCTGAGTAATTTAATAGTTTTAATTATAAAATATCAGGCTTGACAATACATTAACAGTATTGGAGAAAACCGATCATGTATTCTTCTTGGATTAATCAAATAAAGCTGTAAATGCTCCTTAATTGAAAAACTGAACAATTGCTGATTTAGAGGAGCTGTGTGCTAAAACAAATGAGGCTTGAAATTGAGAAAACGAAGCCAGAAAATGGATGTCCATTTCACCTGTCTGGTGCAGCATCACATCTCCTTTAGAAAAAAAAGAACATTTATGAAGCACTGACTCGTGTAGTTTCACTGATGATACGCACACATCCATATGCTTTTGTATTAAGACACTGTGCGCCCCGGGTCGCCGTGCAATAAAACAACATGTCACTTTGATTTTGTGGTGCAGTGAAACAACGGACACAGAATGAGAGACATCGCCGCATCAACGCTCACTTTGACCCCTGTTTCAAAAACGAGGTCTGACAGGTAATAACGGGCTGACAGAGCTTTAAATGTCTGCCAGGTACACAGTACATAAAGGACCAGACACAGGACTTCAGACATACTGAGGTTAAAGGTCAGATTCTTTGGACTAGCCATCAAAAAGAATCTGGTGAAATTATACAGCATTATTGTGGTATTGATTTATCTTCATTCAAATCAGTAATATTTTCTATAAATTAGATCTCACATGAAAGTCAGATTGCTACTTCAAAGCCTTCTCTGAACATGCACAAATCGCTTCATACTTTTAATTATATAAATATTTTTGAACTAAGACCAGTCAAATATAATCAGGCACTTTTAATGACAGCACTTTTGTTTTTTGCTCCCGTGTTTCACAAGTTGAAGTAAATGATCTAAGACTTTGTCTGTGCAGACAAGATTTATTTCTCTCAAATTCTGTTAAAATCCATGTTAGTGAGTTAATTTCTGACAGTTGTGGCGTATAGAGAAACAGGATGTGTAACCTGTGGTCACTGGGGTTGCAGATTTTGTGCATTTTCCTTAACTAATAGTTGAAAATGCTAACAATCAATTAATTGAGTCATCATTAATAATTAATAAGATACAAAATGCTTGTTTTTTTTCTCATTTTCCCTCGGTTTCTCTCATCTTCATTTTTTCTCCTCTCTTTTTTCTCATTTTAAGTTTAAGTTTCCTTACTGAATAAATGCCTACATCAAACAAAACAATGTCAAATGAAGCACACTTACTCATTTAATCAGTTAAATTAACAGCAGTTAATCGATTGATGACTAATCATTAAAATCCCCAGTCACAATAAAAAGCCACTCTAAAATGTGCAGTTTGATCTTGGAAAAAAAACATTTATTAGGCACTGAACTGTGACTATTTTACACAAGGCAACAGATAAAGACAGTTTGTTTTTTTTCAGGAAGGAAAAGTCATGACCCGCCCTTCTCTGCCTCTGATTGGTTTACATCATGCCTAAATCTAACCAACCCAACCAACGAAGGCAACGAGTACTAGCCAATCAGAGGCAGAGCAGGAAGGGTCATGACTTTGCCCTCTGGGAAAAAAATAGTATCTGTAGCCCTGTGTGAAATATTCATATTTCAGTGCCCAATAAATGTCTTTTTTCTTTTTTGACCAGTCCAAGACACCTGTGCAATAATCCTGCTGTTTAATCAGCATCTTGTTATACCACATCTGTCAGGTGGGTGGATTATTTTGCTCACTAGCACAGATTTTAACAAAACTGTGAACAAAATTGGAGTGAAATAAACCCTTTGTGTGCATAGAGGAAGTCCTTTTAGACTATTTAGGCTAAGAAATAATAGAAACAGCTTTAAAAACCCACCATGTGTAATTACAAAATCACATAACTGCTCTTTAGGTTGTTAAACTCCCCAAATGTACATAAACAAACACTCAGTACATGAGAACCGTATCCTCTGTGATAGTTACAGCCTTGTGTCTTTGAATTGTTGTTTGTTTAGTGGTGCAGTTGAGACCTATTTGGCAAAATCTCTGCTAGCCACTGTGAAGGAGCACGGTACAATAGGAAGTGTGTTTCAAGACACTTGCCTCCTAAATTGTGGTCATAGTTTTCTAAGATACAGCGTCTGTATCCTGATCAATGCTCGATACACAGGCTTGATTTGTTTATATGTTAAATTTCATTCAAACATCACCTTCAGTCACAACAACACAGATTGTTCACTGTCAGCATGACGAGCAGATTTTCTGGCACCGATCAAAGGAACCCCACGGGCCTGGTGAGCCAGGCTAAACTGTAGGACACTAACCTAATAATATCTTGGATCTGAGCACGTACAGGCCTGCACTCACTAACCCTTAACAACATGAACAAGCACACAAGCCTGCGTAAAATAATATGAGCATATGGAGGGGAAACATGTCAACAGAGCTGTTTTCTAAATCCCCTGCACACACATGGTTTACCTGCACAGGTGTTTTCAGCTGTCATGACTCACTGGGACACTTGAATATGATGAAGCTGTTAATGTTATCAGTAACATCTGTGCTTTTCCTCAGTGTCTGTGGTGAAATAAGGCCTAATTTGCTGCACTGGTTTCCTGGGACAAATTACATCTTTTTGACTCTTACAGACCTTTTTCACTGCAGCCATCTTGACTTGAAATAGTAGTAAATTGTAGTAAACACAGGTGTTATCAGTGATACTAATTAAGGTGTGTTCTATTCAGGTCAAACAGAGTGAGGGTGCTGCTATTGTACTACTCTAACTTATTTAGTATCACTGGTAACACCTGTGCCTACCCTGCCATTTCACATCAGTATGGCTGCTGTGAAAAAGGTCTATTGGTGCGTTCCGTTAGACCTGGGAAGTTGGAATTTCCCAGTTCCCAGGTGGAAATTTGTGCCTACTGAAGTTGAAGGAACCTCACCAACCCTGACCTCAAAATCCAAGATGGCTGCTCCACCCATAAACAGCTGTTTATTAGCACTTCTGTCTTTTGTTCCTCATTTAAGCAGGCACAGTACTGTTCAAGTTAAATGGTGTTTAAACGACTTGTTGCACTGTTTGGCCAACTTCAGTGCGATGTCGTTCTCAGCTCTGGCTTCTGACCTCTGAGATAAATGGCACGCACTATATCCAGTTAGTTTGGTCATAATTCCAGCATACCAGGACATTGAAACTAAATTGAATTAATTTTATTATTTACACTTGTGTTTTTCCTGTTGGGACATGTCAAAATGTATTATAGAAAGCACAGCTCCAAGCCATATTCATTTCAGATAATTAAATGGCAGTGAAATAATCCGTCTGTAGGTGGACTGTAGATATAAATCAATAATGTCCCTTTGAAGAACCAGTATGTAGGATGTAGTGGCATCTAGCAGTGAGGTTGCAGGTAGCAAACACCTCTCCTCTTCCAAGCGTGTGGGAGAAACTACCGTGGCGAAACTTGCACAAGATGCAAAAGGCTGTATCTAGAGCCAGTGTTTGATTTGTCCATTCTGAGCTACTGTAGAAACATGGCAGTGCAACATGGTGGCCTCCATGGAAGAGGACCTGTGCCCTCTGTAGATGTAAAACAGCTCATTCTAAGGTAACAAAAAGCCAATGATTCTTATTTTCAGGCGATTATAAACTAATGAAAACTATGAATACTATATTCCATTTTTGCCAGATTCTGACAATATATTCCTGTAAATATTACAGACTGGGCCTTTAAGTCCATTAGAGAAGATAGAAAGATAGCTAGATAGATGCTGAAATGTTTATGCAACAGGTAAGCTACAGATGCACTCCTTTAATTCTCATTTTTATGTCCTTTTTCGCAAAGAAACTAAAGCATAAAGCCAAACACTAGTCAGACTCAAACAAAGGCTTTTAATCCACTTTTCTGATTCCTTCCCTGTTGTCAAGTTGACAGCCTCTCCACAGCTCCATGCAGCCTGCAAACACACACACAGCCCTGCAAGTGAAGAAGAGGAGCAGGCAGCTCTGAGGATGAGGGGGATGGATGGGTATTATTGCTCCCTGGCTTGAGCTAACCCTTTTATTTTTTATTTCTAGTCTGCATTTTCCATCTCCCGTTCAAAAAAACTCAATCAGCATCAGTTTACCACTTTCTCGCAAGGCCAAGCAGCGGGGCAGATAGCCATCAAATCACATGCAGGCGAGCTTATTAAAGCAGTGGGAGATTTCTATCAGTCGTGAATTGTCGTGATGAATAATCAGGACACCTGAAGACAACATGAAGCCACGGAAATGACAAAAACCTTCAATATTATGCTGTTAAAGTCATATTTCTGATCATATTTATGCTGTGATGTTTTAGGATTGTTGTTTTACAGCAGCAGAAATTGCCTATAAGGGCTGTAAAAAAAAAAGTGCATTCAAGAGTCTCATTAAAACATAGAAATTTAAGCCTCCAGCTCACACATAATCGCCTTCATTGATGTTAAGGGAAAAAAAGGCCTTGTCGCTAACAGGCCAATTTAGACAGCTCACAAATACGGCCGGATTAAAATATAAATCTGGCTCAAATATCAGCCGATTGTCAGCTCGCCTGCATCCTGACATCTGCGCTCATTCTTAGAAATCACAGCCCAGCAGCAGCTCGTCACGACTTGGATTAGGTTATAGATCCACAGGCCCGATTCACAAAATCGATCTTAATTGCTGTGAGAAGCAAACGGTTGCAGAACACGCCCATCATCTCCTCTTCCTCGTGATGTCTTAATGCATTAAAAAAAACAAAAAAAAACAAGACGACATCGGCTTAACAGTTGATTAAAATAATATTAAAGCTCACCGTTTTATCCCTGCGATGTGCTCCCTCTCCTTCTGCAGCCTGGATGTGGTGGTGATGAGGACTGGAGGATGAGGAGGAGGATGAGGATGATGATGCGTACGAGGCTGTTGCTGTGAACCAAGTGATGATGATGATGCTGTGCGGTTTGGAGGAGAGAGAAGCCCACGCCATCCACACACACACACACACTCACTCACTCACTCAGTCACACACACTCAGTGATGTGCAGGGGTCCCCTCCCCCATGCAAAACCCTCACCAGCGCACATTAACGCCTTCATATCTGGAGGGGTTTGTTTGGCGCATATCTGCGCCCAATCTGCGCACATTTCACCCACTTTGCTGCAGCTTTGCACGGGCTGGAGCGCATGCAAAGCTCGGTCTAATGATAAATCTGTGCATTTAAATATTAAATTATATCAAATACACCCTATATATGTGTATCATCGCACGCATGCGCGCACACACGCCTCATTTTCAGCCGTCTGCTTTTATTACAAATAGATGATTGTCTGTCTGTACACATGAGCATCAAATTGTGCGCACAGACAACACACACGTGCAAGCACACCTGACTCCTGTTGCCATGCCAACCACTTGCCATATTCTTGAGCCCTTCTGCTGCATCAAGAGTTGCCACGAAGAAACGTGAGCTTCCCCCGTGTGTGATGTCATGAGCCGTACCATTCAAATAAAACCTCTTTATGGACACAGGAAATACTTGTTATCTTTTATTCATCACATGCATTGTGTTGTGTAGTAGTGTGACGTGCAGAGGAGTCACATTTGTCTCAATATCAGTCAGCTGAAGAGTCTGGGGGCATTTGATGAGAAACTATCAGGAAGAAGTGTTGTCAAACTTCACCAGTGATTTCTGTGAAATAGTCTTGCTGATTGTAGGCAAACAGCCGGTTATATTGTCATATTAAGTTGTCCAGATCTACAGGTTTTGTTGGGTCATGTGAGGGAGGAAATCAGGATCTTTTGTACCACCTTATTTTAAACCTCCATTTGTCATAGTCTTTGTCCAGATAGCCAGTAGTGGAAGTAGTAGTAAAAGTAGTATGCAGAGTGTTAAAATACCCTAACACAGTGGATTCCCAACCTGAGGTTGGTCCCCAAGGCTTTGTGTGCTCTGAGGTTGTCAAAATTAGATTTGCACATTTTAACTAAAATCACAATTTATACAAAAGCCTGTATACAACACTGTTTAAAAGATACATTTTTGTCACTACTACAAAATAGTAAATAGTAGTCCACACCTCTGTGAGCTCTCCAGCTCTCTGACGATGACTCATTATTATTCTTTTGGTAAACATGAGTGTGTATAAGCTGCTCAGTTGGGTTGTGAAAAGAAAAAAATGTCAAGCTAGAAAACAGGCATTTATCAAAAGTAATAGAAAGAATGGAAACAATTATTGTTTTTTTTTTTAAAGAAAGTCAATTTGTGTGTGGACTCAGGGGAGCAGCTTTTCTTAGATATAAGTAGAGGGGCTCCACAGAATAAATTTAAGGAAGCACTGCTCTAACATTCCTGCATTTTTGTTACTTTAAGGGATAATTCACCCCTAAATCAAAAATCATAAATTAAAAACAAAATTTTCCTCTTACCCTTAGTGCTATTGATCCATCTAGAGCAGGGGAGGGAAATTATTTTTGACATGAGGCTGCTGTGAGCCAGGCATAAATGTGATTTAAGGCCCTAATGATGGCCAAATCTTCCTAATGGAATAGTGTTCTATACAGGACTCATGGGGATGTAGATGCCTATGAGCTAATAGCAGTGAAGTACTTCTACTGTTGGTCACTCTTTGTGAATGACTGCAATGAATAGTTGATTAATTATTTGTTGGCAGGGTCCAAAAAGTTTTATTGAATGCCATACATGCTGGATACAGACAGCAAGAATAGTAGCAGCAACAGCTGAAGACCAATTACCAATGAACACAACACTGACCCCTTTTAGAATAAAGGCCTAACTACAGTTTAATGGTGAGCAAAATGATATTGACTGTCTCTGTTAGAATGTAGTTGCACATTTCTACTTCTCAAGCCATATTTTAGACCGCGTCTTATCTAGATTATTTTGTTGCGAATTGGAATTGGAGTTTTGGAAATAGTGCTGATAGAGATCTGTTTTCTCTTAAATAGAACAAACCTAGATGGTAATCGGCTTGTGGTGCTCAAAGAGCCAAAATAATAAATTTTAAAACTCTACAGCCAGCTTCAGACGTCTCTCAGACAGGAGCTTGGTCCGGTCATTACACGGGAATTTAAAGACTAAAAAATCCAAAAAAATGAAGAAACTTGACCATTTTTTAGTGTTTATTTTATCATATAGCAATAAGGAAGGGAAAAAAAGAAAAAAAAAACATTCTTGTACTAAAAACTTGTACTAAAACTTTTATTTGTCAAAGGTCTTCATCTGTACAATGGTCAAAAAAACAAACAAACATGGTTAAATTATTCTTACTATTACAAACTTGAGCAGATCTTAAGAAGTTTAAAAAAAAACAAAAAACAAAAAAAAGCTAAATGAGAGCTGGTTCCTGTAGTCTGAGATGGGTTACGGTGGCATAGGTGCTCTCATAGGAACGCGGGGCGGGACACCAGGGGGCCGCGGAGGCATCGGAGGTCCTCTCTGGAAGCCAAAAGGAGGAGGACGAGGAGCACCGTAGCCAGGTGGAGGCATGGGAGGAGGAGGTCCTCTCATACCGGGAGGTACAGGTGGACCTGAGGGAGAGAAACAGATGTTAATAAAATCTTGACTTTTGATTATATGCTCTCAAAACAGTCAAAGATAACCACAACAAACAGTGTTTCAGCATTCTGAACAAGACTAATATGCACAGAGTCTCTTAACTGTAATTATCAACGAGAGTTGTGTGAGGTTACACTGTCGAAATAAATTAACTAAATAATCAGTCTCTGTGCTGGTTGTTCACGTTCAGAATTATTGCCTTAAGCATTTAACAGGCAGCTCACTTAGTGCCTCTTGTAAAATTTATATTTTAGAGGCTTATTATTACAGTTTTGTTTTTCTCTATAATGCAGCAGGGTGTGTTAACATAACTGACTTTCAACAGCCCTGGAACTCAAACCATTTTCTGATGCCCGAGACAATATATATTTAGATAATTAAATTAATATCATACCATTAATTAAACATGCAAATAGTCGAAAAAAGGCTTGAACTAACGACTTCTAGTCGACCAGGAAAATCTTTAGTCGAGGCAGCGCAACTCTACGATCATTCAGACAGAATCAGGTGTTTTGGCGATTAGCCACAGGGTTGTACACAGTGTGGGGGGTGTGCAGAGCTGTTAATTTGTGCTTAGAGCATAACTCGGGGCTCAATAATGAGAGTTGCTTGCTTGCCCTGAGCAAGGAAGGGGACTGGGCAAGTGGTAAAAAAAACATTAAACCGTATTAAACTATTTAGATTACTTAATGATTAAAATATCAGAAAATGTTGTTTTCAGCCATTCAAAAATGGAGATTTCCTACTGTTGTACATTTATTATCATTAAACTGAATATCTTTGGGTTTTGGACAGTTAGGACTTTTAACAATTTTCTGACATTATAGATACAGCCCTAAAATAAATGACTAAATAAAATGATGAAACCTTAACATTAATCTTTGTTGTTCTGTTCAATTTGTTAAGGGGCAAGAAAAAATTGACTCTGGGCTAGTGTGAGGTGTGTGAGGGTGTCTGTACGCTGTGCAAGATGGATCTAATAAAGGCTTCGTCCCATTCTGTGTCAGACTGTATGTCATCAGTTTTGAGGAATGTGAAATGGTCCAATAAAAAAATGGGGAATCTTAAATCAACATTGCAAAAAAATTTAAATAAACAAAAACATATGCAACCAGAGACATGTCATCAACTCCAATCCAAAATGTGGCAAACGATAAATAAGCTTCACTCATAGTGCTGGCACTTCACTGCATTTCTGACAGTGTTTAGATGCTGTGACTGTTTTTGATCACCAAAGCACTAAATCAGACTGGAATCAATGTCTCTTCTGTGTCTCATCCAATCCACTTTTCCCGATAGGGGACCAAATATGTTGCCATGTTTCTCTCATGACTGTTGGCTTCTTTTCAGTATTAAAAGTCATTTTCAACTGTGGTGAACATTTGGGGGGAAAAAAAGACTGTGCTAAGACAACCCAGCAGCAAAATTTGGTTTACCAGTAGCACGTCAGCCCATACTGTGGCAGCTCATTTGTTAAGGTAGTCATGGCAACATGGGCATGTGTCGAAACTAACGATCACTAAATCCATTTTGCAGCACAACACAGACACGGTTTGTCAGTTATACTTTTACAGCAAAAAGCGCTTTTAAGCATTTTCCCCTCAGATGACAGAGGCATTATTTGTAAGCTGAAGAGACTTTTATTTGACAACAACGACGGGAGAAGATGCCACAGTGCTCACCCATGGGAGGTCCATACGGTGCTCTGGGTGGCATGCCCATAGGCGGGGGTGGGGGCATGCCAGGAGGTGGTGGTGCCCGTGCTTGATTTGATCCTGGGGGAGCCGGAGGTGGAGGCACCATGCCAGGAGGAGCAGGAGGGGGCATGGGCATCTGAGGCATACCTGTGTGACACAGACAATTAAATCTACAGGCATGCTCCAACAAGGGACTGTCTCGTGCACCACAGTACATTACATTTTTACTAGAAAAGACAAAACAACCAAACAAACAATCAGGAGATAAGTGTATCGTTCCTACACTGCAGCATAACATAAAAATGTTTTGTCTCTCATGGTAGAGGAAACACTGAATTTATCTTTTTAAATCTGAAACTTTAGGGTTAGGGTTGTGTCAAATTTGAAACGAATATAAATATTTTTCGTAGTTTTGTAGTGAAGTTAGAAATTCCAGCATCATGACGACACTATTACCTCCAACTTGCAGCCACTGAGGAAACATTTCATCATTAACAAACTTTTACCTGGATGCATGTTTGCAGGAGGGAAAGGTGGTGGTCCAGGTGGAGGCCCACCAGCAGCAGCCTGTGGGCCTGGTCCACCTGCATTTGGGGGCATGGGCATTGCAGGGGGCATCGCTGGAGGCATCGATCCAGGAGGAGGAACAGGAGGGAAACCAGGAGGTGGCATGCCTACACACAAACAAGGTTTATTTACACAAAGTCAGGCTGCCTGTATAATATTCGAGTCATCTTAGCCACTGTTGTTTTAAATTTCATCAGTATCTCATAAAGGGGGCTCATTTGTAAACTGTCATGTTCACTTGTAGTTACAAGCATAAACGCAGATTAAATCAAATTAATCTCAGCAGTACGCTCACATTTCCTACAGGAATCTACTTCATCTCATGTCTGGTAATGAAACCTGTTAAATACCCTCATGGCACTCGCCACCTTCAACTTATCAATCCTTTAATAAGAGGCAGCTGCTGTATATGGAACATGACAGGCTATTACAAGAGACACACCGACACCACTGATAACAGCTTTAAAAAACAAAAACTGAAGGAAATATATCAAAAAGAGGAAAAAAAAGGTAGATTAATAACATCCAGAGTCTTTGCACCATGACAGGTGTGAATGACAGAAGGAAATGTAACCATTAAAGGCAAAAAGCCAACGGAGCAACTGCCATTTTGAGACAAACCATAGAGAACTGAATCTGCAAATTATGAGATTTTTGAAACTGATACTGATTTGACAAGGGAACATTCAAAGATTACTGATACAGTGGACTAAGCAAAGGTACTCAGAAAGTTGCTGATAAATAGCAGTTGAAAACAGCTGCAGAGCATCCTTTATGTTTTAATATCTACACCGTGTATCTGTTCTATCTCCTTCATACCTGGCATGGGCATCGCAGTCCCTAGTGCAGTTAGGACCGGTGTCGGAGCGGTCGGTGGTGGCGGAGCATCTGCAAACAGCTGATGAGGCCGGTCTGCCTGTGAGAGAGGGTTTTGTGCGGCGAGGAGTCGCTCTGCAGCAGAGCCGTGTCGTTCTCCTTTGGAGTCCTTCTTGAAGGCGTAGGACACTGTGATGGGCCGGTTACACAGGTACTGACCGTTCATGGCCTCAATGGCGGCATCTGATGCGTCAAAGCTGGCGAAATTAATGAAAGCGTAACCCTTGGAGTTGCCGGTGTCTGGATCTCGCATGATCTTCGGCGTCTGGAGGATCACGCCAAAGGCACTGAATGTGTCATAGAGCAGTTTCTCATCGATCTCTGGGTCCAGATTACCGATGAAGATGTTAGCACCCACATCCAGGTTTTTATTGTGCGCAGAGGCCTTATTAACTCGTATTGGTTTGCCATAGAGCTTTATCATATTCATGATCTTAATGGCATAGTCAGCATCCTCTTCACTCAAGAACTCCACAAAGCCATAACCTGAGAGAGAGTGAAAAAAATGACATGATTGTTATTTATCTTTTTCTCTCTTGACTGACGCGTCGCTACTTTGATAATCGCAGTTTTTAAAAGTATTGTTAACGAATACCCACCTTGATGTTGGCCAGTGACCCTGTCTTTGGGCATGTGTGTGTTGACCACAGGACCAGCCTGCAGGAAAAGCTCCCATAGTAACGGCTCTGACACTTTCTCATCCAAACCGCCCACATACACAGTGGCGTCTGAAAAAATGAATAACAATTAAAAATGAACTTGATATGGAAAATATCTCACATGTCTGGATTATACCAGTAAAAAGCAATGCAGATGCTTAATGTCTTGTTGCTATTAATTTATTATTTATCATGTAAAAAAACACAAAATAACTGCAAAGCAACAAGTTGCTTGATTACTCTGTATTAAATCATATCAAATTGTATACATTACATTTCTGTTAGAGCTGCACAATTAGTGGAAACATTATCTTGAAGAAGCTGCATTTTTTTAATGGAGGAAATATGTGTGTCAAAACATCATTATAATGAAGAACTGTAACGCTACAGAGAACTAAAAATCTTGTTCTTCATATATAAGAAAACAGAATCATCGCAATATGTGTTTTTTTTAACAGATTCATTCAATATCTTTTATATGTCATTGAGTAAATGAAGTAATGGGGGACTGTTCATAAACTGAAACTAAGGTAACTGGTAAGCCAGTTGCAGCTCTACCACATACACAGACACTGAATAAAATATCAGTTAAATATCAGTCACAGTTGATTCTGTTATGCTGCGTCAAGATAGATTTCCATTCATTATTTGTATTTGACCTTATTACAACCAGTTCAGATGTTGTACTACCTGCACTAATATTAAAAGTGTTCAGTGGCTAATAAAGTTATACAGAAGGTCTGCATGATGTTATATACTACAAACTAGCTAATTATGACTGTAAGAACAATTTGAGGCATTTCAGTTCTATGCAAAGTACAATCAAATGACACATTGACATTACAGCTGGAGGATAACATACAAACTCTATACAAGATCAAAACAATACTAAACTAGTAACCATGAAATATGCACCTAATGGTGTGGCTTTTCTAAAAGGTTGTATTAAGAAACAAACAAAATGGTTTCAGACTTTCTTATTCTATAGTTCTTACTCAAATGAACAACACTTAGCTTATGTTAGTACTCTAACTTACGTATCCATTATAATCGTAGTCATGGTATTTGATACAGACCACATGCCTCATCCTAATGTATAAAATGCTGTAAAGAAGCAAGCGAAATATAAGTCCAATCAATGAGAAAAAAGTGTGATCATTTGTTTAGCCGAGTTCATCCACAGACTCTATGGTAGCTTGCTAGGCTAACTTTAGCTGTTAGCCAACAGGATGTATCTCTGCCTCTATGCAAACAACAGCGACCGCACTTCAAATTAATCAGTATTAACCCTACACGTATGCTTTTAAGTATGAAGCGAGAAAAATAAATCAAAATCAAAACAACCTTTAATTGAATGGTTAAGTTAGTAGCAAGCCAAGCTAACGACAACTGACCACCCATGTGATCGACCGGTTGTTTACCATAAACTGTTGGCTAACCAGGCGACCAGCGGCCCTCACAAAAGCAAGTTGAGCAGTTTGAAGTGTAGCCGACATTTAGATTCATAAACGACTGAAACAAATGGGTGAAACAGGTATTAAATTGATGCATTTACCTTGGTTTCTTTCTGATATTGGTCCCGCTGCCATGTTGAATGAACAACGCAGCGCGAGCGTCCTGAGCGGACGCCCCGCCTCTTCCTGTCTACGTGCCGGAGGCGGAAGTAATAAAATACTAAACTAAACTAAAATAAAATAAACTAAAATAAAAAACAAATATTTTTGCTATAGTTTTACTTAATATTTTACTTTGATTTATTTGTGTAAGCTACCTTTTTCTTTGTTTGTTTCAACATAATTTAGCATAATATAATGTATTATAATAATTAGACTGGCCCCTTTTGTTGAGGGAGTGAGTATAGTCTCATCCACACGTGGAGATAAGTTCACAAGGTTTTATCTTTTACAACTGTACTGGATTGATTGCATCAGTTACATTACTTCTACTTCTTCACTCTATGTAACAGTTATTATCTGTATTGTCCCTCTTAACAAACACACAAACACATAAAACATGATTAAATATCATAAATATCTTTTTGTTTATTTTTTTCTAGCTTTTCCCCTTTTCTAGCAGTCTCACGTTACCCCTATCCAAAACACAGCTTAAGTTCAAATGTGATTTGTAGCAAACTATCCTTGTGTACACTGCATACAATTTTTTTTTTATCCTAAAATTAATTTGAAAAGCTACTAGTGTGAAGTAACTCTTATATCATTAAACCATCCATATACCATTAAACCATTACAAATGATTATGTATTTAGATGGTCCACATTATGTAGGTTCAGTTGCCCATTCTTGCACTAAGCAGTGAAATAAGAGACACATTCATTTTTTATTAACATTTGTATGAGCCCATTTATTACATCATATAAATCTACTAAAAGTATAAACACAGAATACAAAAAGCTCATAGAAAATACATACAATAAGGGCCTTGAGAAACACTTTTATAAAACAATACTGTATAGAATACGAAACATAAAAACAAAACTTAATCAACACATCATGCATCAAAGCCAAAAGACAAAAGGCCCAACTTTTTTTTTTTTTATAAAATGGATAGAAAAAAATATATTGTTTAAAAAAGCCTTCACTGATAATGATCACAAAGAAAGGTCAAAGGCATTTGTAAGAAGAGAGCACTGAGATTAATGGCTTGTGGTCAAAAATCACACATAATTAGCATCTACTGTAAATTAGAAGTAAAAAAAAATCAAAATACACATTTCAAGATCTCCAGCCGCATCCTTATAACCAGCTAATTCAAAGAGTTGTTGAGTTTTTTGCTCATTAATTACATTTCAGCTTTAGTGTGGCTGTACTGGTAGTATAGTGTGTTCATGAGCTGGACTTGAAATTGGTTTGTGGGGCGATAAAATCACTGAAGAAATCAGAAAATTCATCTGCAGATAAGATTCTGGGAGTAGGAGTAAATAAATGTGGAAAAGAAAATGTGGGTGCTGAAGAGTTGTGAGGTCAAAGTGTTCATTGTATCAGTTCAAAGGTCTATTTTATTTTTTTTTTAGAACTAACTGAAGAAGCCTGCAGGGTCTTTGCAAAGAAGACAAAATTACAAAAATTACATGGAAACATTTTCCTACTTGTGCTGCACACATATTTTGCAAGCTGAGTACCAAAAAAACAATATATGATTATAAATGTATACCAAAAGTAGTAAGATTTAATAAATCCTTCATTATCTAATGTCATGTAACATATTTAAGAAATAGTTTGACATTTTGGGAAATACACTTTTTCACTTTCTGGTGGAAAGTTAGATGGAAAGATTTATATGAATTTCATGTCTATGCTGTCAATAACAAAGGGATAGTTCAGATTATTTGATGCTGGGTTGGATGAGGTATTTATCCATAGTTTGTGTATTGTCTACAGTACATGGTGGTCGACACGCCCCTCATTTAGAGAAAAAGCACAAGTACCGGTGTAGGAAGCCAAACAATGTACTGCTGTAGGCAGGGTCAGCAACAAAATCATTAAGTGTACTAGACCTAGACCTTAATAATTAAGATTAAGTGTACACTATATTTGTAATATTTCAGCACTTTATCTTGCCAAAGTAAAGTAGTGAAAGTATTCTAAATATAGCCAGCAATATAACCTAGAACTCCTGTGTTTTGTGATGTAAAACTACTGATTTCACAAATGTCTGGTTGAGTGAGAGAAAACAATCTGTCTCAGAGGGCTGGCTGACAGCAACGTAAAGCTGTGAAAATATTATAAATATAGTGTACACTTGAACTGATATTGATTTTTTTAGGTGGACCTTTGTTACATGGATAAAATACATTTTGTTGCTGACCCTGTCCACAGCAGTTCATGGCTTAGTTTCCTACATGGAACTCCTGCTGCTTCTCGAGACAGAGGGCGTGTCGACCTCCATCTGTGGTAGGTGATACACTGACTATGGACAAGTACCTCATACAGCATCACATCGAATAATCCAAACTATCCCTTTAAATTACTGCAAGAAAAGGGTTCGCCAAAATATTTTGTGGCTCTGAGAAGTTGCCAGGCAACCAGTGGTGACTCCAAGAAGTTAATGGCACTGACCAAGACACTGCTTAGTTGAGCACACAACCCCATGTAAAAGAATGAACTGTCATTTTTACATTTTGTTTTTTGTACATTTAAATGCGATACAGCATGTTAACTAGTGAGCTTTAGAGGTGCTGGTAGGAGGATCAGGATGCTAATTTTGCAAATTGTCAAACTATTCCTTTAAGATTCTGTAACAGTAACATAGCATGTAATCTTTAGTTTTACTTTTACATGAAATGACAAAAAAAACCTCGTAAAGCAGAGTAGAACGTTCTTTAAAGACCTCATTAAATGAAACAGAGTTTTTTTTTTTACATGTCAAACTATTGCATACTACCAATTTCAAAAAGGCACAATGATTCCAGCAATAAAATAAAAAACTTTTCTGCTTTGTTTCCTATTTGTCGCCTTCTCAAATTTAGTGTAATGAGTCTCTGCTGTTGATAATCCAGCATCCAGCAGGGAGACGGACCCTCCTGCTGTTTAACTTGCATAACTCACCGCCCACATTTCTTTCCAACAAGAACCACACATCTCCAATTAAACTCTCACTTCCATTACATGGGGTCTTTAAAAGGCTACTCACTGAAATGCCTTTATCTTTATAATGTATTCAATACATTTTAGATAGATAGAGAAAAATAAACATATCACATTTACATTATAAACGAAATCAGGTCCTTCAACATAAAAACGTCTGAAAAGGTGATTAAGTGCGAGTTACATACTTTGTTTTTAGCCCATGGACTTACACTAGCACTGCTAACAAACAAATTCTGCTTCCAGTACGTCAAAAACACAAACCACAAGTGCTGGTACTGTTTAGTATTGACAGCAATGACTCATGCATGATGAATCAGCTTATTAAAACCCTCAACTCATTTTTTGGCCTTCACATTTTTACCTCCAACCAGCACTGTGTGGCTGCTGGATGAAGAACATGTCAAACACAATCTGTATCACAAGCGTAAAGTCAATAGTCTATTTGTTTGCAGATCCTTTAGTTGATAGCACACTGAAAACATACATTCAGCTAGTGTCACCAGGCATATAGGAACATTATAGTCAAAAGCCTTCACAAACAAGAAATAACATAGTGATGGTAAAAAACCTGAGCTGCTGTCAGAGCAATCAGTCACCTGCTGACATTTTTGCAAAGTACCCTCCAATGATTTCATGAGCCAATAAGAATATATTTCATTGCCTATTTGAATTCTGGTATTGTTTAAGGATGTAATTTCCACATATTCACACTGTATTCTCATTACAACAGACAGATTCAAGTTGTGTGCACATTATGAAAGGGTTGTTAGGTGGGATCTTTTGTCCACTTGTTTTTGTGGTGATGTTTCAGAAATATTCTGATTATTAATGCACACATCAAGGGTAATTCTGTCATTTTTAAACCTGGGCTCAATTGTTAAATATTACAGGTTCTAAATGACTATGCAGATCACCTTAGCCAGAAACCGCAAAACAAACTGCAATGACTGCAATCCTAGGGGACAAAAGTGCCAGGCTAAAGAGGAAAAGGACCATCCAGACTGTTACCAACACTAACCTCAAAAGCCAGCATCTGGGATAGTATGGAGCTGTTAGTACCCATGGCATCATGGGTAACTGTCACATCTATCAAGGCCACATTCATGCTGAAAGGTACATACAGCTTTTGGAGCAACATATGCTGCCATCCAGACGATGTCTTTTGTGTGGCTTCGTAGTAGAAGAGTTCAGGTACCAGACTGACCTGCCTGCAGTCCAGACCTGTCTCCCATTGAAAGTGTGGGATGCATTATGAAGCACAAAATACAACAGTAAAGACCCCGCACTGTTGAGCACCTGAAGTCGTATATCAAGCAAGAATGAGAAGGAATTTCAAAACTTCAACAGTTATTGTCCTCAGTTCCGAAACATTACTGAGTGTTGTCAATAGAAAAGAGGATGTAACACAGCGGTAAACATGCCCCTGCACCAACTTTTTGGAAACATGTTGCAAGCATCAAAATTCAGAATGAGTGTATATTTACAAAAGATGATAGTTAATCAGTTTGAACACAAACTATCTCGTCTTTTTACTGTATTCATTTGAATATAGGTCGACAAGTTTTTACAAATCATTGCATTTCATTTTTATTTTTGTTTTACACAATGTCCTGACTATTTTGGAATCGGGGTTGTACTTTGATGGCCGCATTTGCCTCTAAGTATTATGTTGCAGCCACAGCCCATTTCGTGGCTGCCGGCTGTCATTTAGACCCCAAAATATGAAAAAATTGGGCCCATGTTTAAAAATACCAGAATTACTCTTTAGCACCCATATATTTTACCACCTTCACTTGCCGGAGTCTAAAATACTCTAAGCTAGTAAACATACCCAAAACATGAAAGACACAAACTTCAGAATGATCCACACCTCGATCAAATGTGTTTGGTTTGATGAGTCATATTAACGTTTGTCCCGTACATTCACTGATGAAAGGCAGGCTTTGTTTCTGTAGGTCTACTTCGAGTAAATACAGTTTGAAATAACCTCAGCTGGTATGCCAAGCACATTTACAGGTATATTTTAAAAAAAGCACTGAAAGTTATCCTGTAATCACTAGGCACAAAGAGGTAACGGCTATAGCGGCAAGTGTTTGCTTTACGGACGGATGTGCATACTGTAAGTAAAGGCCTGGTTACCTGGTCCTCATGACAAAACGCAACATACAAAACCTAAAGGTCAGACGATATCACCTTTATATCTACGAAGTGATCAATACTGTTACCAGGAATCCTACGGAGTGTGAAGGCATGTTTCCACGGTGGACGGCAGGTTTAGTGTGAGGGCAGCGTGGCAGTGTTGGCTGCACTGAGTTGGCCCACAGCTAACATCAGGATGTCTTTCTTCTCTTTGTAAAAACGCAGTTCTCTGCCTGCCAGCCTGGCATCCTCCAGTTCTCGCTCTGTCAACGCCAACTCCTGCGCGATGGTGGACGCTACGCTCTGTTCTCGGTTCACCCAGTCGGCAGCCATCTGAGTGCGCATGTCATCATCTAGAGCCCGGTGGGAATAGTGAGCCAGCACTTCCTGTAAATAAAATATTGAATAATATCAGAGAAGTAGGGATGCACCAGCATTCGCAAAGATACTGATACTTATTAAAATGATAGTTGAGATTATTTGAAGTGGGGTTGTATGAGGTAGCTGATAGTCAGTGTATAACCTACAATAGATGGTGGTCAACATGCCCCCAGTCTGCAGAAGTAGAGAGGCACATCAACACAAGCTTAAAAATGTACTGCCATTGCTCATCCTCACTCAATCAGGCTGCTTTTGCAGAAACAGTAAGATGGGAGTTGCTGATCTAATGCTGCCTCAAACTGCTATTTATTGTGTTTTCAGGCCCTATCTGACGAAAGTGAGTGATGGGCAGGAGGTCTAAAAATGAAGGTGTGGCCAGGCGTGTTTGGTATCTTGATCACGGCTCATTGTAGTTGAAACAACTTGCACCACGGACCTGCTAACAAAGCACCTTTGATTTATGCTAAGTTTGATTCCCACACAGGACTGTGGATTAGTAAAGTGGCCTTTGAACATATTTTCTATCAGCAATAAAGTGTAAATATTGAAATAAACTGTGTGTGTGTGTGTGTGTGGGGGGGGGGTTTGGAATGATTCTCACTAATAAGGAATAAGAAATTATTATAATAATAAAGCCTAATAGATCTCAATAAACCTGCAAAGTGCACATGGGGTGAGATCACAGCTGTCAGATCATCTTTAACAGACCAGTCAGCATGACAGATGGAGCAACAGTTGTGTGAATGTTCTTGTGTTTACTGGAATCCAGAAAAACAAAGAGTAAACAATTATGATCTATAACATACAAAACAAACAAGACATTATATCTGATCACAAGACCAGCCCGAGCCGGGGAGAAAAAGGTGTCTGTACTTATGTCAGAGCCTGATGCTGGTTGTACATGCCCGTTGGATAACCTCTGCATAAGCAGCTCTGTCTCCTTGCTTGAAAATCTGTTGCATCATGCTGCCAAGGCTTGTGCTCGAGGCAAACCTGCCTCTTCAAGGTGAGAGCTGACTTTCTGATTGTTTTTTTTTTTTCTGCATGTGTTACGACCCCCAAGACACACCCATGAATCAATCGAGGCAGTTGTGTGTGACTGATTAAGTGTAACCTGATGTATCCGCAGATACCCTGAGTTGAGGTATTGGAGCTGGTAATGGGAAAGTAAAAGTCCAGTTGCTGATTCCTTATTTTCAATGTCCTTCTATGATGCTTCACATGTCAACTGTACAACCCAGAGGACAAACTATGATGCAACTACAGATCATTTTCAAAGGAGCAGTGTGTAAGATTTGTAAGACACCTCCTGTCACTCTCCCCTTACAGGCAAGTAGGAGAACCTACAGTGACCCTGAAAGGCTGTATCTAGAGACAGTGTTTGGTTTGTTAGTCCTGGGCTACCATAAAAACATGGAGGTGCAACATGACAGACTTTGTGGAAGTCAATACAGTAAATATAAACGATCTATTCTAAGGCAACAAAAGGCCAGTGTTTCTTATTGTCAAGTGATTACACACTAATGAAAACATTCTCATAAATTATATTCCATTTCTGCCATATTCTACCAAAACATCCCCACAAATCCTAAACACTGGATGTTTAAAATCCATCTTTAAGGTAGCTTGTGCTAGAATTTTCTTCTGCAGTGATCTTTTTTTCCAGCTCACCACTGCTTTCTGGTAAGAAGAAAAAAAGCTTAATCTGTCTGGGCCAGTCTTGCCATGTAGCGTAAATGTCGACACAGACTTCGTTTGTTTAGGAAACTTGGTGAAAAGTGATGAAAAGTACTACTATACGTGGATAATTACTAGTGATAAACTACTACTGTACTATACTGAATGACAGTACCTGTCGGGAACACTGTCGTTCTCTCATGGCTTTCAGACTCCCGTTCCAGTGCAGCAGCTGAAACACTGTCATCAGCTCCTGAAAGACAGACAAGCAAGCAGTAATAAGGCATCAAACTCACCTCAGAACACACAGAATACGTAACAATTCCGTGTGATGAACCATGCATGCTCCTTCAGACTTCCTGCTTCCAATTAGACACTGAGCTCCATGCAGTTATTAAAAGATAAACAGGTCACATGTGAGCTCAAAAACATTTATTTTGTCTCTGTATGCACAGTCGAGTAAAGCTTGAATGCAAATGCAAAATATTTTAACACAGTGCCAGCATTCAAACCTTGCCAATGCTATTTTCACACTATCCTGGTGTGCTTGAGTAGCATGAAATTAAACTTAACACGACTCAGACATTCCTGAACTTTATGCACCTGAAACTCCAGCATGGATTTTCCTTTGTTGGACTCAAGCATGAAGCGAAACGCCCCGATTCCTGTGTTGGGATTGTCAGCTTCTTCTCTGTTTCCCTGTAAACAACAACAACTAGTTAGTGTCAGTGTGCTGTGTTGGCCCAAACAGCAGCTTCATAAATACTGGATTTTTTGGGTCAATATAATGATGAAAAAATGAGGATATCTAATATATGTGCTGTATGCAGAATGAAATGTGATCTGATTCTGTCTCCTTGAAGAAAGAGATTTAGTGTAGTGGTTTACGATAAATTTTTACATAAAAGCAGGTCTGCAGCTAATTGTCTTTCAGTATGGATTAATGTGTTAATAATTTTCTCAATTAATCAAATGTTTTATTTATATTAGTTAGTTGTTCCATTAAACGTCAGAAAATGGAAAATTATGTCCTCAGATGTCTTGTCTTGTACACAATCTAAAGATATTCAGTTTAGTGTAATGAAGGACTACTTTAGTCCAGAAAATGTAGAAATGTCACCACGTAGAAACTTACATCAGGTGACATGTGAAGATTAGCTTAGTTTTAGCTTCTTAAGGCCTTAGGCTGGTCTTTGGTTATTTGTAGGTTGTAAATGCAACAGTTTAGTACATGCACTTTTTAAAATCTAGACAACATGTAAGTAAACATATATGTAAATATTATTGTCTGGGCCCCTATTTTTCAAGCTCCAGATAGTTTATCACGGTGTCCCACTTCGCGTGTCTTCAATATGTCTTATATGATTGTTCTTGTATTTTAAACTTTCTGTGAATAAACTTAAACTGAAGTGAACTGAAGAACACAACTGGGAAGCTACAGAACAATATACAAACCTAAAAAAAAAAAAATCATATACCTGCCCCTTAAAGGACCAGTGTGTAACTAATGAAGATATCCTTATGAATATTATATACAATTTCTGCCATATTCTGCCACTAAATTCCTGTAAATCTTACATGCCAGTACTTTAAGTAAGTAATATACAGTAGGTGCATATGTATCTCACATCTGCCCTTTCAGTGTGGTGATGCATTGATGCAAATGCACTCTGACTGCAGATATTCAACCGCCTGTCATTTATCATGTGTCACTCACATTGAAGGAGGCCAGAGCCTCACTGACGCTCTTCTCGATGAATTCGTCTGTGATGCGACGAGAGGGATGTTCATTGAAAACAGAGTTCATCAGAGCAATCTTGGCAGCGCTGCGTCTTGCCTCGGCCTTCGTGGGACAGAACTGTCAAACAGTGAAGAGAATGTGCGTTTTAGCAGTCAGATACCATCAGAAACACAGATACACAGCGAAAAATCCGAAGACAGCCGGTCTTTATATGGAGTAAAGATAGCAACAGTGTGCACACACCTTAATTTACAGTCTTGTGGTCTTGAGTTTGCATCCATATTTGGTATGTTGTGGTTGCAAGTATGTTGGAATTTAGTAAGCTTGTAGCAAGGCCATTTTTCTCACATTGACCGTACAGTATGAAGGGTTCCCCCACAACAAAACAGGTTCATTTTTGTCCATTTATCACTATTTGACAATGAAAGGAAACTCCTGGTTTCATGCTAAGACAATGCAGATACTGTACCTGGAAACTTCCAAAGCAGCTGCCTCCAGGAAGACTAACGTAGCAGACATACGGAGGGCTGTTGGAGGGGACCATTTCATAAACAACTAGAGCTCCATTCCGCAGGTCAGCCCCTCTGGTCAACTTCATCTGCCAAAACTCTTGTAAAGCCTCCACCACGTTTACTGCAGGGCACAGAGATAAGAGAAGCATCGTCACATTGTGGTGAATCAACATTTTCTGTTATCATTAACCCTGTTTACATAAAAATCTTCTGGCTTCTAGAAATCTGAAGGCTTTTTTTTTTAATAGTTTGCATTTAAAGCAAGATTAGTTGCTGGCCGTGCTCTGCAACATCCTCTCTAAGCACAAACACAAAGATGGAAAGGGTGGGGGGAAGGCCGTCACAAGGATGCCAGAGGCTTTTCCTGAAAACATTTAGGTGGCTGCCTGCTTAGAGGAAATTCTGCATCCCATAACACACCCTCCAATCTACACGTTATGAGCCCATGTGAGAAAGTGAGGTTCCTGTCGTTCAAAAAGGAAACAACAACAAAGAAATGCCGTAAAAATCTGCAGCTGAGTCAGAAATGCTTATTTGGGTTTGAGTCTGCGGGGAGATGTGAGCGAAGCCAACATTATCCAGGGCTTTTTAACTTCTGTTACCCCTCAGCTCTTTCCCACTGAGCTCTCACAGTTTGAACACAGGCGGCCTGCTTCTCGCTCCCATGCTGCGCCTGGAGCCTGATCAGAACATTTTAGGGCTGCAGCTTTGTAAACAAGCCCAGATATATTCTAACATCAAATATGTTAAATCCCTAAACTGCAATCCAAATAAGTTATTGCTCTTAGTGTGTGTGAAAGTAATATGTTCACTGGAAACTGTTCTCTTGCTGTTAGCCAATTATTAAGTAATTACGTATGTGCTATTGAAAACAGCAGTGTGGCTCCCTGTGATTCTTTCACCACAAATGTAATGTGGAAAAAAATTATCAGGGATATGTATTTCAAAACTGTGGTTCCCTGTTATTTTCTTACTTGGAAAACTTGACTTGATCAATAAAGGACTTGGACATTTTCTGGCCTTGACCCTTTATGGATGTGGGTGCAACAGTACCAGTACGTAAGCTAAGCAATGAACTGCTATGAATGGGGTTTTTAATCCACTTTAAAAAGGTCGACCTAAAAAATAATCAGTATTAGTTTAAGTGTTAGCTGTATTTGGAATATTTTCACCACTTTACTTTGCTGTCACACAGCCTTTTTTAATGCTGGGAAATCACTGTTATGTAAGCCATATAAACCAAACCAAACTCTGCAGGAAAAATCAGTAATTTACCTTGCAGAACACATTAGCTGCTGGTCAGTTGCTGATGTTAGTTTGTTTGTGTAATTGTGTGACTTCTGTGTTTTAAGAGAATAGTTTAGAATCACCAAAGTCACACAAACAACCTAATAAATTGAGGCAGTGGTAGACCAGAAACTCCAGTGTTCTGTGAGGTAAAATTACTGATGTTCTACTGTTTGGTTGGTTTGGAAAGAGAGATATTAGGCTTTCTTTTTAGCGCAGTCTCAGAAAATGGGGAATGGGGAAAAAAGTATATTCTGTTATGCCTTTACATTCACCCACTGGTGCTCATTATTGTACACTGGGAATAAAAACATGTCGAAAAAATACAATGTGAATCAGTATGTGTTTAAAACATTACATAACTAAGCTGGTACAAAGTGTAAGAAGACCCACGGGATGTACAGCATGTGTATTCCATTTTACTGAAATGTAGATCAGCTTCCTTAAATCAGAGACAAAGAGTTATTTTTGTGCATCTGCAGGGTTCAGGGCATTGATAAGATAATGCATTTGGTCTGTTTTTTATCTGTTCTTGAGCCTGTCCTGAAGGATAAAGCAGAGAGAGGCAGGAAATATTGGCGGATAGTGGAGGATAACATGTGACAATGGTGCTGGCCCAGGCTCAAATCCACAATGCAGCAGTGGCATGGCATCAATCAGCACATATCTGACAAATGTGTCATTGGTAAAGTAAAAATAGAAGAAGTATTAAATAAATTATCACTGACAGAATTACCTGACTTTGTTTTAATACTCTTAATTGTGTTTTCATTGCAAATTAAAGTCCTTTAATTCCCTGGTAATGGCATAATTATAACTACATCACAGGGAAAGTGTGGAAAACCTAAATTACAATATAATGTGCCGGAAATAATTAATGCCAAATGCCAAAATATGACACGTTATACATTTTCTGGAAAAATGTGATAATTTACCTTACACTGAGAGCAAATTACACAACTGGAACAACATTAAGGCTAAAATATGGCCCTGATTAAACAGTCTGCATGGTGCTGCCAATGTTGACAGTGTTAAGTAGGCTAAATGAGATAGAGGAGGGAAGAGGCGTTAGTCAGAGCACATAGGGACAATCATTTGGAAATAAATCCTATTAGCACCAAACAGGAACACTTGGCTCCTGTTTCCATTTGCCAAAAGTAGCAGCTTTTTGGTTCAATGTTAATTTAAAAATAGCTGTAGACCAGCGTGCTATAGTACAAATATAAAGATAAAAAAGACGGTTAAACCACCAGGACGTCAATATGATGAAAGATGAGCACAAATCAATTATATGTTTATATATCAGTAATCCATGCCTTTTTTCAGCTTACTAATGGATAATAAAAAACATCAACACACTTCACGACATTATGTTTTGTGATACTTTTTCTAAAACATTGTATCGTGATACATGCAAAGATTTGATGCAGTGGCTTATGGTGGTGTGGATTTTATACTATGACAGTTTTCCTAAAAAATTAGCAAAATTTCATCTTGCTTACAGTATTGCAATATATTGTAATATATTGAATCCTAAACCCGCTTATCATGATACATAATGTAGTGTCAGATTCTTGTCAACACACAGCCCTACTGGACAGATAAGAACATAATAATATATCTAATATCACAATTTTGCAATGAAAAAATGTCTCAATGCTGTATTTGACTGTAACAAGACTACTTGCCATTTTTTGCACATACTGCTACTACTTTTATTTTATTTAATTAAAGAAGTAAAACAGAAGCAATTAAATTTAAACAAGCAAAAATGCTCTATATATCAGTTTATTACTTCATAAGGGACATTTTTTCAAGTCGTGGTTTTTCTTTTTTTTAATATATCATGATAAATATTGTATTGTTGAATCTGTATTATCGTACCTTGAGTTTTTTGTATCATTACATTAACACAGGATAACACAAAATAGTTTGGTCATCTCTAGGGCTGCAACTAAAGATCGTCTGTCAATCAATTTCTCATTTACTTGATTAGTTGTTTGGTCACTTAAAATGTCAGAAAAATGTTGATGAGTGTTTTGCTCAAGAAGACGTCCTCAAATATCTTGTTTCATCCACAACCCAAAGATATTCAGTTTACTGACAGAGAGGAGTAAAGATACCAGGAGACGCTCACACTTGAGAAACTGTAATCAGAAAAATCTGTCAATTATTTTCTTGATTAAGCAATAAGTTGTTTGAGCTACAAAATGTCAGAAAAATGGTTAAAAGTGTTGCTAAGTGTTTCCCAAAGCCCTACATGATGTCGTCAAATGTCTTGTTTTGTCCACAACCCAAAGATATTCAGTTTACTGTCATAGAATAAATATTCACATTAACTGCTTTAATAGATAATTTTTAAAATAGCTGGTGACTAATTTAATATTCAGTTCACATTCAATTAATTGTTGCACATCTAGTCATCTGGGGAGGAGGGTGGATTTTTGTGATAGACTGATTATTGATGGATTAGTATAGATTAGGGGTTGGGGAGGACAAGCATGTTGCTTCTTCCTTCCTTGCTTCTTATGTTTCTCACTGAAAATCTGATCATTATTTATTGTTTGTTTCTGTTTTGTTGTTTTTTTTTTCTACATATATATACATTTTAAATTATTGAAATAAAACGAATAAAAAAAGTCTCTAAAAAACTCTATTTTGCTCAATAGAAAGTGGATAACCTGATTTCATCCTCCACATCTTTATATAAAGCCTCTGCTTTTGTTTATTCATATTTTTTCACTGTTTACATTACAGCGCCAGTGTTGTACCGTGTCCAATGTCAAACAAGAATTTAATGTGGCTAATTTATATTTACAGTATAATGGCTTATTGTTGGTAAATGCAATCCTCCAGAGCTGTGCTGGTTTAATCCTATAATGAAGTGGCTGAAGCCAGGGTTACAGCAGCCATGTAAATATCAAAGGAAAACTTTTAATACCATTAAAACAAACATTATGTTGATGTTGCATCGGGTGAAAATTACCATAATACAGTTTAAAACAATATAAAGTTAGTATGTATGACAGTGTGGAGAGAAACGTGAATATTACAGGAATGTAGCATGTGTGTTTTTTCCGAAACAAATGGCGCAGATAAAAGTGTCTTTCCGCTCCTCAAAACTCCCCAAACTTAACAAAATGACATTTTTATTACCGTATCATTATCTCCACTGTAAACTGAGCATTATAATGTCCACTGGACGTTACCTCTGCCGTAGCCTTGTGTGTGTTTAGCGAAGCTGCGGACCACAGCCTCCACCGCCTCCTTCAGCACCGCCGGGTTCCCCGCAGCCCCCGACCCCAGCCCCGCTCCCACTCCGCCGTACAGGCTGTGGAGCTGCAGCGGGGGCGGCGGAGGCGGAGGCCCGGCTGAGGCGGCCAGAGAGGCCGGGGAAGGCAACAGCGGAGCGATGGGGACCGTCACCCCGGGCCGGAGAGAGGAGCGGAGGGTCCCGGTCGGTCCTGAACCGAATCCAATGCCTGGCTGCAGCCGCTGAGGGCGGACACTGTCCGGGATAACGTTAGATTCCATTGTCCCAACGTAACGTCTACGAAGTCCCGGTCCTGGTTCAGATTTATACCGTTAAACCCGACCGTTACAGGCTCAGAAACGATCTCTGAAGGCTGAATGAACAAAGTGTTAGCTGGCTTTTGTCAATCACGGCAGAAAGAAGTAGTTAGCTGATGTTGATTCGACACATATCACTGCTGCTATGCATCCTCACTCTCTGGATTAGGCTGCGGGATTGTCAATCAAATGATGCCTTCAGGACACCTCGTATTTCACAACTTCTCACCATCACATTAGTATTTTTGCTTATGTTTAGCCATTGATGTCCGTTGTTTTAGCCCATTAACTATCGTTTATTGCATCCTCTGCTGGCAGGTTTGTTTTCACCCTGTGTTCAGTGTTTCAAAATATATTAGTCAGGTTAACTTTCACTATGCTTTTGTTCTTCTGTATGTACTTTTTTTTTTCTTTTATACCACTTAACTTTTAATGAACTTCTTTCAAATTGCTATGTATTTTATTTCTTCTTTCATTTATATTTATTAGATAGATGTTGCTTTTGGTTTTATCTACGTGAAGCACACTGAACTGAATCTGTGCACAAAATGTGCTACATAAATAAACGACCTTGCCAATACAATGAATGTAGGATGTTTTCATTATGTTTTCGGGTTGTCCATCTGTCCTTATATATGTATGTACATCACATTCTTGTGAACGCGAGATCTCCTTGATAATCCTTGAAGGAATTTCTTTAAACTCGTTGGCCTCAAGGATGAACTGATTAGATTTCAGAGGTCAAAGGTCACTGGTACCTCACAAAATAATTAATGCATTAAATTTAACAAAATTGACATTTGATATTTTATGTCAACTTCACTGTGACATCATAATGTTAAGCTCTCTATCAGTCCTCTATCCTCTTCTGTAAAAATAGTCTCTAAGTGAAGACAGCATGTTTCTCACTGGAAATTATTCTCTGGAGTCATACATGTATAGTGATTACCTTAATTTTGCCAAAGAATATCCTTAATATGTTTTTCTTAATTCACATTCAGTCTTCATTACATACATTCTATGAGTCTGGACAGACATGGGTGTAAACTTGACTGGTTGGCAAATGCATACAACTGTGAGGCAGTAATTCTAGTTATTAAAGCTTTGCTGGAGGGATGTTAGATGATGTCTGTGTGTGCTAATAATTTTTGTAATTTATTATGCTGCACATTTTCTAGATTTTGTTTTGCATTTCTGTTAATAACGACTGTGTTTTGTGAATGTTGTGCTAGATTATTATAAATCAGACCAATGTTAATCACAAAAAGTGTGATTTTATTGTGACAAATCAGTTTTTTATGCAGCATTTAATTTAATCCAACAGATTTTTCTGACATTCTGATTCTCCATGTCTCTGTATGTTTACTATCGTATTTATTTATACTTTGTTTGTGGTATAGCTATTGGCACTGATTTACCATTTTATTCCATTTTATTAGCTGAACCTTTAGTGTCTAATGCAATGCAATTTGCAACTTGTTAAGTTTTTAATGTTGTGTTTTTATTGACATTAGGTCATAAAAGTCAGCTCTGTTGTAATTTTTGACACCATAATTGGTGGTGTTGTTATATTGGATTTAATTAAATTAATTATTTCTGATGTTTTTAGCTGGATGACAGAATATTAGAAACTCGTCAGTCAGTGATGAAAGAAGTAGTGCCACTGAAAAATTAATCTACAATTAATATTACAGCTTGCACCTACTCATCAGAGATTCCTGATAGATGCACTGTTTGTACTGCTAATAAATTAATCTCATTTATTCAACTGAGCCTTTAATATTCCAGTCAAATACAAACAGTGCCAGAGGAATTTCACTTTACTTATTGCAAATAGAAAGTGACAATGTAATAGTTTACTCCTCTTTTAAATAGTCAAATGGCACAGAACTTGTGTTGTAACTGATGAACAAAAGGGTAAGCAAGAACCTGCTTTAATACCACAGCAAAGCCCTAAATGCCCCATTTTGTTGACTTGGGCAAAAGATAATTCCACTTTTTCTCCACAGTGTAAATATATTTGAACATATACATGTCGTTTTGATATATTCCTACATTTTCTATTGCACATGAAGGCATCAGTGGAAAGTCAGAGAAAAATCAAGCGAAGAAATGTGAGCCTCCTCTGTTTCCCTCTGGCACCAACAGAGCACAGCTACAGTGTGGCTTTACAGCTCCAGCTCTGGAGCCTGAAGCATGTGATTAAAACTTGGAAACCGAGTGACTCAGTTTACTCGATATGAGGGTGAAAGAAACGATGATCCATCCATTCTCTGAAATTGTAAAACACATACTGCAAGTTTGTAGTCACTGGGTTAAACTCTTTGAGTGAGTGGACCACCAACTTTGTGCAGAACAAAGAGTTGAAGAGGAAATGGGACCTCCTCTTGTGCTTCCTAAATGTTTTTTATGACTTTCTGGAGCTTGTGTGATTTTTCATTCTTTCTGTGGTCTGGTGTGAGGCCAGAGGAGCTCAGAGGAGGAACTAGGGAGCATTAAATATGTCTTTTTTCAAGCTGAATCTGCAAAAACAAATTTTTCACAAATTCCAGTAGAGTGAGAGACAGTAAAAATCTCACAGAAGCCAAGAAAAAAAAAATCTAAAAACTCGAGATGTGGTGTGTTGTTTACGTTAGAGTACACGCACAAAACAGACAGGAAAATCAACAAAGTTATATATCACACATGTAGTGAGTGTTTGGCTCACTGGAGGGCGTGCTCTCATTTCATTGCATCAGTTAATAACCTCAACTATGCAGCTCAGTGACATTTGGACAGTGATGTTGTTCTCAACTCGTTTACTAAAGCTCCGTTTGTATAATCTGCTGGCGTTAACTCGGGGTCTAGTTTTAGCGTGGCCAAACTCCCTGATGGATTTACTGCGGGATGCTTCAAAGCAAGTCAAAACAAAGTCACTATAAGAGATCCTCTGACCTAAATACTGAATGTAGGTCTACTGAATCCCCCTCCCCCCTTCTTGTCATCTTTTCTTCCTCTCATTGTTGATCAAATTACTGTTATTATAACTAACAGCTTCCCTAAACATGGATTGTCCTTCACAGTAAACTGTGCCATGCATACCATATACAATACAATCTTTATTTGAGGTTTTCCTTTTTTTTTTGCTACTTTATACTTGCAATCTTCTACATTTCAGACGTGAATACTGTACTTCTCACTCTGCTACATTTTCCTTGCCAGAAAAAGAAAAACTGATCAGTATCACATTATAACATAAAAAGTTTATTATTATAACAAGTTGTTTTTCAGGTTTTAAGAACATATTTTCACTTTATTATGACATACTAACTCTGTCTGACCCAAATCCTGATACTGTAAACTCAAAACTCTCTGCTAATCTTCCTAATCTACATGACTGATTGAAACTTGACTTTCTTTTACGGAATTGCTCAAATAATCAAGCTATTAAATTTTACTATCAGATCCCAAAACAGTAACACGCCTCCAACACTCACTGCTCTGGTTCCAAGACAGAACATAAGACTGGAACGCATCACTAGATCAGTTTAGTACCAGCTTATAAAAATAGCTACAGTCAGAGATCATTTCTTCACACATACACCAACCTCTGGAATCACATCCAATATTATATTAGAACAATAACCTATTATTTAAATGGGCATATAAACGCTCTGATCCACTGATTTAACCCATAATATCTGCCCACTTCATTTAAGTCCTCTCCTCTCTGAATCTCCGTGTTGCTGTTAATGTCTTTTTGTTTTTGTTTCTGTTGACTGTCTCTGTTTTGTGTGATGTGATTTTGTCTTTGATGTGCTGCAGAACAGGAACCTGCTGTAAAAGTTTTAACTGAGTCCGATCTGTTTGACTGTAACCGATTTTATTATGTTACTGTCAATCTTTTCCTGTATAATAATAAATAAAAGTGAAAATAAAATGAAACATGCAATGGCACTGCAATCTTATTACCACTAGTTATTGGGTGTACTCATGCATCTCTTTTTCTGTGGGAGAGTATACTGTATCTGTTTATGAGCCTGTGCATGTGTCATTCACTGTGGTCATACGTGGCAAATCTTATCTATCTTGTAACTTTATGGCAATTTAATTCAAATATCTTTAACAGTACCTCAATGCATCACACTGACCACGGCAATGGCTATAAATAGGCTTCACTAACAAAGACCACACCAACATAGATATACATTTGAACAGTTTATTGGTTATTAGGGATGGAGGAGAGGTTTGATGATGAGGAAGGGGATGTGGGATGGAGGGAAGGAAGGAAAGGGGTTAGGGTTTGAAGGATGGAGGGATGAGGGTAAAGGGATGTGAGATGAAGAGAGAGGGGTGAGGGGAGTGTTGGGATGGGAGTAAATGAAGGTGTGGGGGACTTTGTCAGGATGTAGAAGGAGGTGCATGGCCTAAAAAGTTTGAGAGCTCCTGCACTAGACTAAATTATCTAGGGTAACTCTATATAAAGTAACACACTGATGCTTCAGTATTAATCTATTAATGTAATATAGAATGATATATCCATATTTCTGCAGAAAGAGTACTGGGAGTTAATTACTTTACAACAACCATAAAACAACCATAACGTAATATCACCCTGTTGGATGTAAACCAAAGGTAGAAGGTTTATGAATGAGTGTCAAACGTGTCACACAAGGTTTCTTCCTAAAGGACAGCTGAGATTTCACTTCTGTAATCTTTGCATTTATGACTTTAATTATGAGTAATAAATCTTAATTAAACAACCAACACTTTATAAAGTATATAAAGTCATTTAAATAAGCTCCACCTTGACCAGCCAAAACATTAATATTACATCTTACTACAATAATAATAATAATAATAATTTTACATTTACAGTATATAATATTATAACACTCTGAAAGATGCAGTTCTGTATAATGAGAGCTGTTTCTTCTGATAACTGACGAAGGACAATTTGCTAACAATGTTTTCTCATTACTATCAAATACTGTTCTTTCCACCTCTTCCTACTGAAACATATTTATGTAGCACTCAGGTCTGTGTCATCCTTGCGTGCCGTGCATACCACAGCAGAGAGGGTCTTTTTTTTTTTTCATTTTTAGAGGCCCTGAGCTGCTGTTTCCACCAGGGGAGTTCAGGCCAGTGGACAGAGAGAATGATCGCTGGTCGAAAACATTCCCACATCTGGTTTTAATCTAAACTTTATGGTCAAAATCTGACTCTTAAAACTCCAGTGCAGGGATTTCCCACCTGATGAATAGAGGCTCATAAGATTGTCGTTCAAGTTTTATTAAACAGCTCGTGTTGTTTATGTCCACTGTCCACGTATTTCCCCCTGTACTCACATTCCCCCCAGTCTTGATATGTTTATCACTGACTGAGGAGGAGTGGGGTTGAGAATTAGTTTAGAATTACTTTACAACAACCATAAAGATAGACTGGTGGCAATAACACCCTGTTGGATGTAAACCAAAGGTAGAAGGTTTACATCCACATGAATGAGTGTCAAACAAGGTTTCTTACCAAAGGACAGATGACTGAATATTGTTTTGAAAACTCTTGTTTTCTCTTGAATAAAGTAGTTTTCAATCCTGTCATTTCTGTATCTGTAAATTAAATCTAACAAATCTTAAAAGTCATACCAGTAAATCTTCGCAATTTAAGTTCAAGATAATGAATAAGAAAGTTAGTTAGTATTGTAGAAAACAAGACTAAGAGTACAGCCATGCTAGCAGCTCTGTGAGGCTGTTCTAAATGTACTAAATGGTAACATCACTATGCTAACATGCTCACAGTGACAGTCCTAATGTGCTGATTAACATAAAATACAAAGTATCCTATACCAGAGGCTGACGGGACGATATTAGTTTTGCATACTGGACAAGTTGAAATGTTGACCTGCTGATGGTGCTACATGAAGAGACAGGGGACAGAGGATGACCAAAGTGACGTTAACAGATGTTTTTCATGCAAACTATATTGATATGAAATAGTAGGGTAAACACAGGTTTTACTAATGGTAGTAATTAAGGCCCTGTTCCATTTAGTGTAGCAGAGCCAACAGGCTTTTCACACTGCACTTAGCCCCAGGCTAAGACTGACTGTAGCCTATGGTTTGCTGGCCCTGCTTCAAGTTTGTGTGGTTATCCCCTGAAAATAACTCATGTGAACATTAAAGAATGTTCAGCTAACTTTTAAATTAATAAAAAATATAGGAGATCATCAAATTTATACAGTGCTGTATTTTTAAATTATCTGCAAGGACTGATACATAACTTTTGTGTAAAAGTTGTGTACACTTCACCTCACTTTTACTTTTACACACAAATCCTTTATATAGTATTATATATTATTCATTCTAATACCATTTTTATTTAAATTTAGTTTTTATCTTTTTATATTATCTCTATTTGACTCATGTTGGTGCTCTTACTGCTGAGCTGGCCTGTTTTTCTCATCCTGCACATGTCATTGTACCGTTGACCCTGTTTTAACTTCTGTGTGACTAATAAAACTGAACTTGACCTTGAACATGGATTCTTCTTAATGCTGTTAATGACTTATGATAAACTTAGATTTTGTGGTCGCACTCAGATATATATATGTTTTTGTTGTTTAATGTTTGTTTTTCTTGGTTCACAGCATGAATCACTGACACATACCACAGCATTTGTAGCCTAGTTTGTGAACTCTGGATGGACCTTTATACAGATACACACAACTAACAACACTGAGCACATCAATCAATCAATCAATCAATCAATCAATCAATCAATCAGAGCTCATCAGTGCTGTAAATACAACAAACAACAAAGTACCACTTGTATAAAGTTTGATAATAACAGCAATAATGCTATTTTGTACAACATAAGTAATTTCGAACATGTAATACATAAAATTAAATAACATAAAATCAAAACAAAAGCTCAAAGTATTTTATAACAATAGTGCAGGGAGGACAGAAATTAAACAGATAAAACTCTGCTGTCACTTGTCTGTTATCATATCTGCTGAAGCTGATGTGGCATTATCAGCTGTTCTTCCAAATCACATAGTAATGCTGTTAGTGGTGATTAAGTGTTTTATTTAATCAATATGATAAGATGCACATATACTTGTTGGCATGTTGGACTGTCAGCAGAGGGACTGTTGGACTTTGGTTCAATTTGCCCAGGTGGCACGATGAGCAACAAGGGTCAGCTCACTTGTGACTCACTTAGTGGCACAAACATCCAATAATATTTGGCTTCTTTATCTTGTCCAATCAGATGGGGCTGCATCACCACACTCGACTATAAGAAGTGTGAGAGTTGTCCAGGAAAGGCACCATCCGGTCCAGATTCTCCTGCCGTACAGGTGAGTTACACTCATTTTCTTATGGGGTTAAACTGCAGATGATACCCTGAGACAAAGTCTTCCTGAACATGGGTGTAAAACTACAGATTGTGTCTAAACTTAAGGCTGAAATTTAACTTTTTTGAAGGAAAAATTAACTCTTTATTGCTTTGAGATATTGTGAGAACTGATGTCAAATAATGGCAAAGGAAAGACTTAATTTGAGCTCATTTTAAAGGCAAACGTTTGTGTAAATAACCAGCTATGTGTAGGGTTTGCTCCTGAAGATCTTCATATTTGTTATTCTTTTACATAAAGTTACAGCATAATTCCCAAATTTATTTTTTTTTAATTGTTTATTTATGATTAGAATTTATAGAAATTTACATTCAAAATTTACATTTACATTCAAAATCTAAAATTAAGTTTCAAAATAATTAAAACACCACTCTTTAATCTGCTTAACAGTAATTTTATTCATTTTCAGAGATAATTGCATCTTAGTGACAACACTGAGTAGCAAATCAATATTGGATATTAAGTTTACTTTGGGCAATGTTTAAGACCTTGTTTTACAGACCTTGTACAGTCATTTATCACTTGCAATATCAGTGGGAGACAAGTTAGATAAGATGTTTTAACAGAATTTAATAGAGAAGCCTAACTGCAAGTTGTACATTACAGTTAAACTCAGATTTTGTACTTTTTAGCTGCATAAAACTTAAGTTTCATAGTGATTACGGTGAGGATTTTACAGCGTTCTCAAAATAAGGAGGCCAAAACAAAGGCAGCTCTGGTATAAAAGCATTACAGAAAAGGCACTTGATGTAACTATATACTCAAATTCAGGCCTAAAAATTGAATTTAAAAAATCACATTTATCAATAGAACAGGAGTATTTATCATTTAACACTTTGCTCACTTATGCAGATATCTTCAGTACTTGTAGTCTTACTCTTCACATCACTGTATCGTTTTATAACATTTTGTGGTAATGCAGTTATGGCTTCTGCAATCCAAACTTACAACTGATATGTGACACTCATGTGATCTAAACTACTGTGATGGATGACCTTTGAGAAGCCAGTTTCTTTTATTTCATGATTTTATTATACTGTTTTTCATATGTGTGATAAGTGATAGGAGGATACCAGAGTTGTTGACAAGATGTCTCTGATGTGAGTTAAATAAATTTCACAACTTAGCATGTGGGGGTTTGAATAAACAAGTGGTGCCTAAAAAATATTTACCACCTCGTGACAAAAAGCCAGGCTGGGATTACTGGAGCAGCTTCTATCGGTGAGTCATCTGATTGAGCAACAGGAGGCCTTTCTATGCTCAGCTTATGAAAAACAGCTTAATTATTCACAGCCAGATCCAAAGATTGTCTTATAGCATAATGGCAAAAACAGGATGGTGCAAAAATGAAGAGGGGAACATACAACATATTAACATCAGGTTGTATCAGACTGAATAATTAAATGAAGCTTGTTTTTGTAGGTCTTCTCCACTCAGCAGCCATGAAACTCTCCCTCATCGTAGCCGTTGTCGTGCTTGCCCTGGCACAAGGTACAGTAAGACCTTCACACAATTACTCTTAAATGTTTTTAATTTAAAGAAATGTACCCATTTATTTACTTTTTTGGGTCTTTGTAAACCCACAGGCAGCTTTGCACAGGACGCCACAGACCTTGAGAGGCTCACTCAGTACTTTGAGGAGATGAAGAACAAGATGACTCAGGAGCTGACTGAGCTTGTCCGCAACCAGGACCTGGCAGGCCAGGCTCAGTGAGTACAGTGAACCCCTGACTCCTCAACCTCCACACACACACAAAGTCAAGGTTTAGTCATGACTCATGTGTACAATGATTCCAATCTACCTGCTGCTGATCACACTGGACCTTGTACGCTGTTAAATGCCTGCTGATAAGTCCTAACTATACCTTTAATTTGATATTATACACACAAAACTTATGACCATTTTATAAACTATGACTCATTTTTGCCCTACATATTGAATTATGCAACTATGGAAGCCGATTTCTGACAATATGATGAAAAAACGATCCTGTAAGTTATTATAATGAAAAAAAAAGTAAAAATAATGAGTACTACAATACTAAGTTATTATTTTGACAAGAATTGACAAGTTTCTCATTAAGAGACAAACTCATATTTTGAGGTGCTAACTCTCATTATTTGGCGATGCTGAGATCAATATTCCTGAGTCACTATTTGGGGATACAAAGTCATTATTTTGAGATGCCAACTCATTATTTTAAAATGCCGAGTCATTATTCTAAAATGCTGAGTCATTATTTTAAAATGCCATGTCATTATTTTGATATACTAAATGAATTTGAGATACAAAGTAATTATTTTGGGATACAAAGTTATTATTTTGAAATGCTAACTCACCATTTTAAAATGCTAAGTCACATTTTGAGATGTTACCTCATTATTTTGATGTACTAACGTTTAAGGCAGTTTTTGTGACCTCAATACATTATAAAATGGGAAGAAAACGGAAAAAATTGCAGTATTTAGCACTGATTTTTTTCTTGTAGTGAACGCTGTTACTTTTCTCTTAAGTGAATATACATGTACAGAATGTATAGAAATTTCTTTCACAAAGGCTTTTGTACCACTTTGACTATGGCTACCTTGCTAATATAAGAAATTCAAACTTGACATTTGACTTCAGCATCCCAGGTCACACAATACCAGCAGAGACCGCACTATAATATAGTAGTTCTAATTTTCCTATATGATGTTTCATCAGGAACCTCCAGACCCAGCTTGAGCCTCTGGTCGCTAGGATCCAGGAGCAGATGAAGACTGCTGCTGCCAGCGTTGAGGAGCAGATCAAGCCCATGGCTGCCAACGTGCAGACTCAGATGCAGCCCGTGTTGGACAGCTTCCAGAAACAGGTCGAGTCCATCCTGCACACGCTGACCGAGCAGGCCAAGGCCATTGGCAACTAAACCAGTTGTCATTCCAAAAGATGCAAAAATGTGCCTCCATACTACCATCTTTCTCTGTCGTGGACTGAGCTAATGGAGCTACTTGCATTCGATGGCTGGCCTGAAAGTGCAGGCAGAACAGCAACAGCCTAAATGTGTTTCAGTGATTGTTAACATTGACATCATCATCTCTGTCCAAAAGCACAATTAAAACTTGAAACACAACTTCAGTGTGAATTTCATTTTGTGTGTCTATGATGAGTGTTTATTTCTGATCACTTTACCTTTGGAGTTGGTCAACCAAGTTACTAAGAGTGATGGGTCCAGGCTTATTCTGACTGATTTCACTGACAGCCAACAGCAGACACACGCTGATTATTTTATAAGTTTTATTCAAGCAAGCAAAGGTCAAGGGAAATTTCACAATAGCAGGCCTCTACAGCCCAAACATTCAGACATTAAAAGGGATAAAATGGCAGAAAGGAATGCTCTCAATCTTATTTTGTCACAGAATTCTCCTCTAAAACCCCTCATATGTTGATCATTTTCTATTTTAACTTTTTCTCTTTTTTTGTTGCATTTTCTCTTTTTTAACTCTGCAAACCAGGCCCGGTGTTTCTGTTCGTTACAGGCCTGACTGGAGACTTGTTTCCATTGTTTGTTTTTTTTAATATATTATTTGACTTCTTTTTACTTTGTTTTATGTATTTTCAACTTTTTCGCTGTTTTCTTTTCTCCGTCGGTGAAGCTAGTCTCTCAAGGTTCCCCACTCCTGTGAATACAAAACAAAAATACAATCAGTGATTTTTTTTAAACCCCCATTCTAACACGATTGGCAAGTAGCCTGACATGACACAAACATGTCAAATTTTAAGATTCATAAAACAATGACCAATATAGCTGCTTCTTTATCACACACAGAGAAAGTCGCCAAACAAAAATTCTGAGCTGTTGCCAAGATAGTATAAATTTTAAAAACTTTGTGAAATGCTATCTGCAACAAATTCTTTATCATTTGGGTTATTTCTTTCTGTGTGTAAAAAACAACAGCATGTCCCAGCATGGTCCTACTGTTGGGTTGCTGGTTTGTGGTCCTCACAAAAGGAACTAATTGCCCAAGACGCATGTTAATAACAGGTGTAAACAGGAGCACCGTCCTCTCCTTGTTAAAGCAGCTCTGGAAAACTGGTCATACCTTGGATTCAGACACTTGGGACACCAGCTGAGTTTGTCACAGTCTTCTGGGCGGCCTCCTTAGCCTGGTGGGCCTGAAGCACAGCCACCGCTTCATCCACCTACAAAGAAAAATTGTTTTATGTCAGCAAAACCACAACATCATGGTGGGATTATCTCAACATGCCAATGAGATCCACCTTTCCTCTTTCTTAGAAAGAAAGTAATCTCTGCACTCCACTGTCCTTGTAATATGAAATCCTGGTGATCTCTTCAGAGAAACAACCAAAGGGAAGTTGTTAATATTAATGAACTTAAGTACTGACCTTTGAGCGGAGAGACTCTGGGGACTCGAGCATGTGGAGCAGCTCTGAGTTGTCAATCTCCAGCAGCATGCCAGTGATCTTTCCTGCCAGGCTTGGGTGCATGTTCTGGATCAATGGGAACAGACGCTCACCTAGAGGAGGAACAGATACAGAGGATTTAAGACCGGAGGTATTTAACATTCACCAAGGGCAGATAACAGAGACAACACCATGTAAATACCTGTATTATATACTTTACACAGAACACAAGATATAGTGAGGGTATGGTTTTCTTAACAGGGAATAGAAATGGTTTTATACATACTGGGTGTAGTGAGAGGCAGGGGACGAATGTTATGTCAAGCTAACATGGTGTGCAGTTGTTTATGACACTCACCCAGCATCTGCTTCTGCTCCTGTGGTGGAGCAGCGGCCAGCATGGAAGCAGTCAGAGGCTCCTGTCCCTGAACATGAACAGCAGGCTGAGGGGAGGGGGGCACAGAGTTAAAAGTCAGACAAAAAATTCTGAACAGATATCCAAATTCAACATTTTTTCCCCTGTGGCATTCCTACCTGCTGCATGGTAACTTGTGGCTGAGCAGTCATGTGCTGCTGGGTATTGCGGACTCCAGCGGCATACTTGTACTGAGGGACTCCACGCACGGGAGCGGCTGCTGCAGCAGCGGCGGTGGCCGGCCGAGGCCCCATGGTCTGAGCTGCCGAAGGAGGCGTCAACAGGGAGACAGAAATGTAAATACAAAGACACAAAAAACAGCTGTACAGGTGAACTCTATTTACTGTGCAGTTAGACAGAATATTGATTGAGCATAGGTGACTGACCAACACGCTGAGTGGACATCATGCGGGGAACCTGGGAGGCAGGCCGCATGGCGCCAAAGGTCTGAGGGCGCGGTGCTGAGGGACGCATGGCACCCGGCATGTTCTGGAAGTCTGAACAGACAAAAACAGAGGCTTCATGTACAAGTGCAAAGAACTGCTTTTGTTTGCAAGTTCTGTTTCATCGTGTCTTAAAGGGATAGTTTGGATTATTTGAAGTGGAGTTGTATGAGGTATTTATCAATAATCAGCGTATCACCTACAGTAGATGGTGGTCAGCTAAGCGATGAACTGTTGTGGACAGTGTCAGCAATATAAGGTATTTTAGCCACTTAAAAAAGATCCATCAAAAAAATCTATATTACTTTTTAGTGTGCGCCATAGTTAGAACATTTTCACCACTCAACTTTGCCGTCAAACAGTCTTTACTGACAAGAAAGTGCTGTTATACAAGCCAGATATCCCTCTCTCCAAACCAACCAAACTCCAAAAATCTAATTCAAATCTAATCTCAGTAATTTTACTAGTAGAACACAGAAATCGCTGGTCTACCGCTGCCTCTGTTAGTTTGTTTGCATTAATGTTTGACTTCAGTGAGTCCAAACTCTGATTAAAACACAAAAGTCACACATTAATACAAAATAACAGATCAAAGCAGTGGTAGAAGGTAGTAGCATGCTGGCCTGTGTGCTGGTGTCCCTCTCTGCTTCTCCAAACTGGGGATGTGCAGACCAGCATCTACTGTAGCTGATACACTGACCATCAATAAGTATCTCATACAACTCCACATTAAATAATCCAAACAATCCTGCTAATACTCGTATAAAATGACAGTAAGGGGCAAGATACTCACGTTGCGGCCGGACACCTTGCGTGGCCCAGCGTGGGCTTGGGCGGAGCTGGGCCATCTGCCCAGCAGCTGGGTAGTAAGCAGCACGGTTCTGAGCCTGAGGTATGGCTGCCATGAAGTAGCCAGAGGGCGGGGCTGGCTGGTAGGGATTGATGACTGGGTTTGGCACTGCACGCACACTGGCCATGCGCTGCATATACTGGTTGGTCAGGTGGGCTTGACGCTCCTCCTTGCGTTGGGCCAGAGCCACGTACAGTGGCTTGGTAGCTACAATGCGTCCATTCATTTCCGTCACTGCTTTGGTGGCCTCCTCTGGGGACGAGAAGCAGACAAAGCCGAAGCCCTTGCTGCGGCCGCCCTCCATCATGACCTGAGAGTGAGAGAGTCAAAAGGAACTAATAAATGAATCTGGACACTGATAGAGTATTAGTACGGGTAAATGAAAGCGGCTTTGTGGCGATTTATTAATAACAGAAGATAAATACATATCCGAGGCCTTACCTTTGCACTGGTTATGGTACCAAAGGGTGAGAACTCCTTTCGCAGACGTTCATCATCAATTCCATCATCAAGGTTCTTCACATACAAGTTGACACCCTGACAAGCCAAAAGTAGTGCTAACTTTTAGGTTTTCATTTGAAAATACTCCATATTAGGCATGAATATGACAATGGACAGTAAAATATCCCTTTATTGTTTATTTTATGTTTTTGTCTGTAGTACATATTTATCCCCAGAATCCATGATGAAGAAATGTGGGGCCCATGAACTACAGAGTCACTGTTGCAGCCATTTTGGCCAGTGCAACCTACTGAGGAGGGAGCACTGAATTTGACAAAGCTGCAGTCTTTCAATGTGCTTGACCAGATGATATGACTGAAGGTAATAAGGTGATTGATAGCTGTCAAACTATGATGCATTGTACCTGGTAGCGGGTCATGCGGTCTTGTTTCATTTGCTCAAATTTGCGCTTGAGCTCCGTCTGTCGCTCCACCTTCTTCTGGGCGCGGCCAACATAGATCAGCTTGCCGTTCAGCTCCTTCCCGTTCATCTCATCCACCGCCTGCAGCAAACGAGAAAACTGAGTTAACTCTGGGGGAAGGACATCATGGAAATTTTCGGATTGTCACCAGAAAACTGTTAAAACAACTCTTACCTTCTGGGCGTCTTCGTGCCTCTCAAAGCTGACAAACCCGAAGCCTCGAGACTTTCCATTGTCGTCCGTCATGACACGGATACTCATGGCGTTTCCTAGGCAACAAAGAGAACCTTTAGTGACTAGATTTTGCACTTTAATAATTGACTGCAGATGATCAAATCATGTGCATGTCTACAGGAGCAGACCATTTGAAATATGGACAACCTGACTGACCATATTTATTGAAGAGTTCCCTCAGCTTCTCATCATCCATGTCTTCACCAAAGTTTTTAACGTAGACGTTGGTAAACTCCTTGGCTCGGGCACCCAGCTCAGCCTCGCGCTCTTTGCGAGATTTGAAGCGACCCACAAATCTGTGTTGAAATGAGCATTTAGCACAATTTTAATACACATTTAACTACATTAATTACAGGGCTAACTAAAATTGCTTTGCTCATCCCAACTATGTACATTTAATAAACTGTATAAGCTACTTCATCAAGCTCACTCTTAGTATTATTACACACTGCAGAATTAAAATCCATTGAGTCACCTTTGCAAGAAACACCAACTGCTCAAGCACTGTGCAACCTTCACACTTCACACACTATTAATTCACCAAAAAAGTATTTTTTTTCCTCTCATTTCACATGTTAGTATGCACCAAAACAGTTTAAAACTACTTAAAACATTCACTTACACTTTTCGGTCATTGAGCAGCATGCCATTCATTTTCTCAATGGCTCGTTCGGCTGCCTCCTGAGTCTCAAAATGCACAAAGCCGTAGCCTTTTGAGCCATTCTCGTCACAAACCACCTTAGAGGAAGAAACACATGCTGCTTTTAAGCCACACACACATGCAGTAACAGTATATTAAACTTGTCTGTTGGATCACACCTAAAATATTAGTCTCCACTCTTTAAAATATTTTATATTGTGACATTCCTTGCATTGGGAGACAGGCAAGTATCTTCAATTGTCTGTTAAGCCAGTCAGTTCATATTTCTAAAATGAATGGACATACAAATTCATTGTTTGGTTCAAGGGCACAGGGAAACAGACACATATTCTTTTTTCATTCTGTGATGATTCACCTATATCTGCTGAGTGGTGGATCTCTCTGTTAGTGCAAACAACTTGGGGACATTTATGAAGCACACACATGCAAATTACGCCTGCATAGACAATGACAGTTAACCATCCCCCTGTTTCAGAGGAGTTGGCTGCTAGTCGTTTACCTTGCATGACAGGATGTTTCCAAAAGCAGAGAAGGTGTCATATAGAGCCTTGTTATCAATGGACTTGTCAAGATTCTTGATGAAGATGTTTCCTACGCCACTTTTTCTCAGTGACGGATCACGCTGTGACCACATGATGCGCACGGGCCGCCCCTTGATCACATCAAAGTTCATGGTGTCCAGTGCACGCTCAGCTGAAGGAAGGAACACAGCAACATAGGGGTTAGGTTACTTGGTATATCTAAATTTTCAAGTGCCTGACAGGACAACATATGTTAAAAGGTGGGGTTGGTAGTCTTAAGGGTGGTTCTAGTGCTTAAGGGCTGTTGGGATGCATAATGATGTCAGAAAACTGGATCTTCAGGGAGTGTCTAATGCTTAAGGTCTGTTGGGAAACTGAATTAAGCCAGAAAACTAGATTTTCAAGTTTCTCCCCAGGAGAAACCCATTTACCAAGAAAAATACGGTCCACAGTCCGTGCTGTTAAGACAAAAGTCAGACAAAATTATCTTTTATATATTAGGTATGAATAATCCAATGCTGGTGGATAGAAAAAAGTCCCTTTGTTGTTAATCAGAGGTTTTTGTCTGTAGTACATATTTATCCCCAGAATCTATGATGAAGAAACGTGGGGCCCATGAACTACAGAGTCACTGTTGCAGCCATTTTGGCCAGTGCAACCTACTGAGGAGGGAGCACTGAATTTGACAAAGCTGCAGTCTTTCAATATGCTTGACAAGATGATATGGATGGAAATTAGGTGACTGAAAGCGGCTGTCACAGTATGACACATTACTCTCTCCAGGACATTTCTCAAGTAAAGGATGGTCCACAGTCCATGCTGTGGACATGACATGCCATGGTGGTTTAAAATATTTACATCCATCAGTTCTTAAGGTGTTGGCTTCCTTTTAGTCCTTTGCTCCAGGACAGCTTGACAGTAGGTGTTACTGCATTCATCTACGTCCCCTGGTCTTGAGTTTCAAACTGAACACTTCTGATCACAAATACACCAGTACAACTGCATTAGAATTATCTGGCAGCTTGTCAACTTATACCTGTACAAATTTTGCAACTTAAAGTTTTTTTTTCCAAAATAACTGAATAGTGGTGGAATTTAACCACCACTATTTAACCTCTAAACTTTCAGCTTAGTGTCATAAAATACTAGGAAAACCAGCAAGTACTTGCATTTTAGGACAGATTTGCTTAAAAAAATGACATAAATAATATCAGTTAACTTTATGTCACTTGACCAGTCAATACAATGACTAGCACCTTTATATTGTTCCACCATTTCTTAATAGTATTAATGAATTTAAAAGATTTTTGAATCAATGAGATAGGGTCTTTTTATGTGACAGGATTTAACTCTCTAAATAAACTAACAAAATGATGTATATTGAGTAATATATCAATATTATATTGATATTGCGATAAGAGATTAAATATCATATTAGACATTTGATATATTGTGATTTTGCATAAATGCTGTGTGTGTCTTTCACTTGTTTTAAAGGCTGCATTAAAGTAAAGTGATGTAATTATCTGAACTGACCACACTGTTCCGGCTGTTCTATCATTTCCCTTTATTCACTTAGTCATTGTATCCTCATTACGGATGAATATTGATCAAAAATCTCATTGTGTCAATATTTTGTGAAAGCACCAACAGCCATTGTTACAGTACTGTCACAACATCAAGAGAGACATTTGGTCAAAAATATTGTAATGTTTGATTTAGTCCACACCTCCCACCCCTAACTGCTGGGTCATTTAATTGACAGCAATGTATGATATTCTGCAAGATCATTGTATGTTTGCACTATTAAAGATTTTATGGTATGTTATTTTAGAGTTATTTTAAAATGTGTATATTGTAATAGATCTTATACTGCAGAATAGCCTAAAGATAATCAAGACATTATTTAGAAGCTATATCACCCAGCCCTACTACGAGTGCAAAAGCCTCAAAATATATCTCAGTAAAAACACACAAACACACCCCAAAAAGACAGATGCAGATCTGTGCTCTTATCATGGGAATACAGAAAATACTTTGTGCAGGGTCACTTAGATAGTTGGCTCCTAGGGCCCGCAGGGCTCACATATTATACATGACATTTTTAGAAATTGACTTACCAGTTCCCCCACCCCCCAAACCCAAAATTTCAACAGTAGTATAGACAGCCAACAAGCTCTGCCAGGACCCTCCATACTTTATTAATTAACACTATAATAATAATAATTATTGTTACTACTATTAGTATTATTACTGACTCCCCCCTGCCAAAAAAAAACATCAATATCACCATTAGATTTACTAAGAACATTTATATATGCCATCTTGCATGTCATTATTTATTATTCAGTGATTACTTTATCTTTAGTTATGTTTTGTTAGTTTTTGCACCAATAAAAAAATGACAGGTTTTTTTGTCTTACAGATGAAGAAAAATGTTCTATCAAAACCTAGTGACTGGGTTCTGTATAACGTTAGATGAAATGAAACTGAAATGTCAGCACTTGAGGCTGAGCAGTTGGGGTGTTGCCCTGACATAACAGAGATAAAAAAGACATTGAGTATTCAGCTGGCAGCTGGCTAACGTTAGCAGCCCACTGCTACATTACTGGGGTGGGCAGGGCGGTTGAGGGCTCTGCTACGCCACTGCTGGGAGGTTCAACTGAGGAGACCCTACCGACAACATGTCGGCCGCAGTCACGTGTAGGGGGAAGAGGCAAGCTTTCACTTGTCATCGACTGTCATGTTGAAACAGACATCAATTTTCACACATTTTCTTCGATATATCGATAAAGTACCTACCGTCCGCTGGCTGTTGGAAGTTGACATAGGCGTATCCAAGGGAACGCCGGGTGATCATGTCCCTGCAGACCCGGATCGACAGGATAGCTCCGGCTGGGCTGAATTTCTCGTACAGCATGGCCTCGGTCACATCTTGATGCAGATCCCCGACGTACAGGGAGGCCATGGGGTAACTGGGAGCACTGGGGTTCATTTTCGTCGGCTGTGGAGGCTAGCAAAGTACTCGGACGAAGCTTGATTTTCTACACGGAAAAAGTTTTCGGCGACAGTAACGAATGTGCTTGGTTGCTTTATTAACGGCACGTCAGTTAGGGGCAGAAATCGAATGGTAGACGTTAGCGACCGTTGCTTGTCAGTTGCAGTGTTTTTGAGTAAAAATTCTTTAGATGGATATATTAAAATGGCACACTGTCGATTTCTAATGGGATTAAAACTGTCATTCAAATGTGACACACAATGATAAAAGCAAATTTAACGTTACTTTGCCTCGCTTCTGAACCAGTAACACGTCGACTGACTAATTTTGTCGTTCGGTGTTCGTTAGGCAGCCCCTTCTTCTTCTTATACGTTACCGTCCAGTCCTCGAATGTCTGTCTACTCCAGCTTCACCGACTTGTTACAAAAAGAAAAAATGATTTTTTGGTTTTTTTATGTTTTGAAATTTTTTTTGTATTTTTATTTTTTTATAGAATGTGTGCCGAGCGAGCTCAGGAGCACACACGCACTCACACAGCACTAACAGCCGGGGTTGAGGGGGAGGAAATAATTGGGAAGTTGTCTAATATATACCAGCTGCCACGTCATGGAAAAGGACCAATCAGTTTCCAGTACAGTGGGGAAAAAAGTCAACAAAGGGGCGTTGACCACAACTGTACGCATGATGATGAAATCATGTCAAGATACGTACTGTTAAAGGCTGAAAAATCCAGGTTGCACCCATTCTTGTGGAACTAAATTCTCTATTAACGTCACTTACTCTGATTGACAACAAAAACAGTCATAAACTTCTGGATTATTATGAAATGTTTTTCCTTGATACCTCTATTTAAACATTTTTGTTTTACCCCTGGCTTTCCCACCATCTTTATCATTTCATTATTTACTATTTTATTTTTCAATAAGTTATATTATTGTTATATTATTTATATTTATTTTCTTATACTCTATTGTCTATATTCTTATGTCGTATTCTTATATTCTTATATGAAACCTCTCTCTTATTCAACCAACAAAAAGGCTATCAAAACAACAGTTCTGTGTAATTAATAAACCCTTAGCTCTTTTGTTATGTCTGTTCTATCTGTATACTGCCCCTTATATATCAATATGTTTTGTTCCATGTTGTTAATGAAGAAACTGAAAAAAAAAAGTATTGGTGATTATGTTTAGTGGTGCTGTATGGAGAATTCCTCCTGGATGGCAGTGGTTGGGATCTTCAGTCCCATAATCACACAACCACCCCCCACAGTCACAGTGTCACGGGCTGGTCATTCCTTAGGTATGACATTTCACTCTAATGCCAAGCACAACATTCCTCATTTGATAATGGTTGTTCAGCAAATGTGATATGCATGACTGCACTCTTACACTTTAAACTTGCCCTTTATACCTGTATTAAAGTGTGGTGTTCAGCCTCAGTATGGCATGTGTTGTGGGGCAGGAGCCTTATCAGCTGCTATCAGGGTGAGAATGAAAGACAGAGTCACATTACTCACTCCACAAGATCTGTTTTTGTCTTTAAAGGCTATTGATCAAAGCTAAATTGTCACTGTAAATGTCACTGAAATGGGCCTACTGATTGAAGACTGACCCCTTGATACCGTATAACGTGGTAGGCTTATAAATATGGGGTTAACAGTGGTGTGCTTATGATCTGTGTGCCTGTAAAGAGGAATAGATTAGAGTTTGACATTTATTCACAAATCAAATCAAGAGACTTAGCACATTGCCACCTCTCACTGGTCAGATTTGTTTCAGTAGGGTTGGACAAATCATTTCTAGGTCTGTATAAAGATAGATTAAAACATTTTGGCCAGTAAAGATTAAATGATCAATTGACCATTTGTTGTGAGTCTCATGGTACATGTATCTCAACATGACCCTTCACAGCCAAAACCATCAGCAGAGGGCAGAGTTGTCCGTGAAAAGCACACTGTCACTTAGAACAGAAGTCTGCAGCCTTGGTGAAGGTAGCAGACTCTGACAGTTTGATTTTTAATTCATCAGAACCATGGGAGGTAATGAAAATAAACATTTTTATTCATGTATTTGTTTATTTGTGTTTTGTATTGTAATTGTTGGGAGATGAAGCATTATTTTGGTAGCCATGTGTCCTACATTTTATGCTGGTTGACTTTTGATTTCAACTGTTGGTGATGAAATGAAACTTTAAATTTAAAGGTTCTACTAAAATGTATTGAATATTTATTTCAGCCCTCCCTGGTGTAATTTATGGTTGTTTAAATTGCGTGCATATTTTTGCTCAGAGGGAAGATGAATATTTATCACATTACAAGCAAAAAACATTCAGCAGATTTTCATTCTGGATCACTGTAGAAAACTGTAAAATAATCAGTTACAGATATTTCTTTGAGCCTGCATATCACGATACAGATTTAGTTGAACCTCACATAAATTACTGCAGAAAACCTAACAAATCTTTAGTGCTCACAAAGGTTTCTTGCCTGATGTCAGACTGGGTGGATTCAAAAGGAAAAAAAGTCTCCTCGATAACATAAAATGTTCTAAGAGAGCCAAGTGGTGAGTCAAAGCTGTTTCTTAACCATACCCTGGTATCACTTTTTTGATTCCAAAAATAATAATTTACATCAACACCACTATATTAGTATACTTATATGTAAGGCAACATTAATTTGCATTAATCTATATAATTGTTGGCATTAACATAACATTAAAACAAAATTGTTTAAATGTCATTTGAAATAGCACAGCTTTTATACTGTATTACTTTCTATAAGTTTGTGCCTGCCAATGTGGCACAAATTAGCTTCTCAGTAAAACTTGTTTTCATTTCAAACATGAAATGCAAGAAAATGAACCCACTGGTTCATTTTGACCCACTTGTGCATCTGCAAATTAAAACAAATTCCCTTTACACACTAACTTTACTGTGTCCAACTCTGTCTTATGTAAAACACTTTCTGGCTAATTGTGGACCCCAGAGAAGATGATGCATCAAGTTTTGGTGACACCTTATATAATATTATAAGATGTAACATGTGTAACATGTGTTAATGACTATATAAGTGACTATGTCAGTAATATAAATGTTTATTAAGATTATAAGACATTTAAAAACACTTCGATATGTTTATGACTTTGTTTTAAATGACATATTTATGAGACTAGTTGCAAGTTGCAATTTATGAGGAGTCATGTAGTATAATGTCTGTACTATAAATGTGGCTCCTGTCTTAGCTTTAACATGGGTACATTCTCTGATCCCTGTGTGGCTGACACGACTCCCAGCTGACATGGTGAACAGTGGCAGAGTTGATAATGAACTTACAGTGGCCCGACACAGCTTCTCATGTGCATGAATATATTGTAAACATGTTATATGTACAGAGAGCAAACACGCACATTGAGCACAGCACACTTGATTTTAATGTTTTAATTCCACTTACATGAAAGCACATAACCAAATAACGTACTCAGAGTGTAACTTGCAAATTCCGAATCCTGCATGTCCATCTTTTTAAAACCAAGATACTGTAATTAGAGGAAACTGGCACTACTTTGTAACTACTAAATGGTCATAACGTAGCTTTCTACCGTGTTACTTTAATAATCAGTTTATAATTAGCATCGTTTCAGTCATTTGTTTCACAATGTTCTTTCAAGGAAGGTAAATGTTACTGTAAACCACCCTGGTTGAAGCTAAATCCTAAGCAAAAGTTGCCAGTTTCGAAGCACAGCTAACCCTCACACCATACTACTGAGAACCACATACATTCCAGGAGTCAAATCAAAGAGTCAAAGGGAATAAAATACACAAAAAGAAAATACAAAAAACACCTGAATAGAAAAAGAGTAGAAAGCCACATAAAAGCACATGGCAAAAGTATCCTCTGCACTGCTGAAAGGTAAAATATCAAAAGTTACAGTATCGAGCCATGTTGTCAAGTTGTTCACTTTATCTTCGGCTGTCTATACCTTGTCATGTGTTATGGAAAACTGTAGGAAATCATAGTCTTCACATTTCACCGATAATGAAAAGATGTCAGTAAAAATGGAATGTAATCCTTCAACGCAACTATCAACCAAAGCTTTAACTACAGTTTTCTGAAAAGTGGCCTTTCAGACAGAAAGCCTTTCCTACTGTACGCCTGAATGCACACAGAACCCACTGAGCTGTGACACATGTACCATCCATAAAAACACTACCTGCTACACTGGACACTGACAGGGCGGGATGGATACAAGCAATGTGGTAATAGATCTTCACCAAGGTAAGTTCTGACATCTATATGATCAGCTGTTGTCAGATGAGACCTAAAATTTAGTGAATTCAGACCATTTCTTTTTTTACAGTTTACGTGCTTCAAAGATTGTAAATGTCGAGTTCAAGTAAAAAGATACAAATTATCAAAATTACAGTTAGAGGTTTTTTGTTTGCGTTTTCCTGCAACAGCAGCAGTTTGCTACAGTGAATAAGGTTAAAGAGCATGGGGCTGATTTAGATCTAAAGGAGGGAATTCATCTGGACTAAACCATGGACAAAAAACAAAAAGAAAAGAAACATCCACTGGTTCACACAATGAGTAATGTTTAAAAAAAAAAAAAAAAAAAAAAAAAAAGATCTATTCCATTCTTTTCTCTGTGGAGGTGCTCATACAATTAACACACACACTTCAATGTATCTGCACACACATACTGTACTTTACACATTGTGAGTGGAGTGTAAACATACATATCTGTGCATGTATGTGCAAACACAACCACACACACAACTTAGGCTGGTGAGAGGTAAAAAATGTGTGTTTTTGTTTTTATTTTTTTATTTATTTTTTTTCTCTGACGTTCAGTTCTTCTCAGCTACCGGCTCCGACTCCTCTCCCTCGCCCTCGCCTTCACCCTGGGTGTCTGACATCCACAGCTGCAATATGAAACAAGGGATACCGGGGTTAGAGCACAGCAAGAAGCATGGGAAACCCCTTTGCAGTGTTGCGAAATGCAATAAAATCAGTACAGAGATAAGGGGATAAAGGGAGGTGGGAGTTTAAGACAAAGAGGAGACACTCACTGTCAGATTGTCACGGAGCAGCTGCATGATCAAGGTGCTGTCTTTGTAGGAGTCACTGCTGAGGGAATCCAGCTCGGCGATGGCATCATCAAAGGCCTGCAGGAGACACAGACGGCCATCAGTGCATCCAAGAGCAGTGTGCAAGCAAATGTAAAGTCACCAACAATGAGATTTATTTATTTATTTTCAAGCTCTCTTTTTATTTAATTAGAAGGTCAGCAGGTACAAAATACCTCCCATTATGACTTTTGTTTTTAGAAGCAAACAGACCAAACAAACAAACATACAAAAAAGGGACCGCCAACTGATAACTTTTCTAAGCTGTGTTCACACTTTAGATCCAGCAGCCACAAAATACAAAGTTAACTGTTAATAAATGTGTAATATAGTATCTAGAAATCTTAAGAAAGCAACAACAAAAACTTAGTAAAGATTTAACAATGACAAGTTATTTAAATTGAATGTGTTTGTAATTCTACTGTAAGAGAAGCGCTTATTAACATTAAGCAGTCTATTTACTACTAGTGCTCATGTCTTATAAATCAGCAATAAACCTGCTTATCATGAGATTCTTAAACAAACTAAATGTGGACAAAGTGTGGACAAACTAAATCCATCCCAGTGTTGCCAGATGCAAAATACAGCAACAACATACTGCAACGTAAAAATGATCATATTTTAACAAAATTATCCCACATACAGAAACAACCTGTGAAGGGGCCAGGATGCTACACCAAATGGCAAAAGTATGCCATGTGCACCATGTTACAGAGAGGCTCCGTCATTCAAACAAGACAGCGAGCCAATCACACAACCACACCTTCTGTTCTTGCCCGTCAAAATAAAAGCCCCAGACTGTGTCTCTGCTCTACCAGCTGCTTGATCAGTGCTGATACGACTGGTTGCTCTCAAACAAGGTTTCATTGTGGGTTTTTGGAAATGTCCAAATTATTGTACAACTGGCCTTTTTGGCCGGAATTATTGATCGTATAACATACAGGTGTTTAAATTATGGTAAAAAACAACAACAACATAATTATCGTACATCTGGCACCACTGATCCATCCTTTCCAACATTTATCAAATCTCAAAGAAAATGTTAATTTTTCCATTACAAAATATCATACATCACATTAAACCAGTCTTCTACAGTGGGTGGACCCTGACATAATCATTTTTTTGTATGCTGGGTAAAATGCCACCACAATTTCTTGGCTTTTCTACAAGTATAAGACCTGAAAACAAAACAAAAAAAATTATATGCCATCCCTGATTATCTTCCAGTAGCTACGAATCTCCCCAAAACACATGGTAATGATTTGCTCCCTCAGACCCACAGCCTCTCCAGCATGCTGTGAGACTCACCCTGGACTGTTTAAGTGCAGGTGTTATAAATAATCGTACCATATTTTCCCAATGTAACTTTCTCCAAGACAATGAGTTGGTTGATTTCTATTGGTTATCAGAGATTTATTTAAATAAATACTGGCAGGGCAAAAATTATTTTAATAAAAAACACAACAGCAAGGAGCCATTAATAGGGCTTAAGATAATAAAGAACATTTGGAGTGTCTGATGTAATTTTAATGGTGAAAGTAGATAATGATTATGGACTATGCTATAGCTATACAGACTGAACATGTAGAAGACAACATAATGCATTTTGTGCCGTAGCTGAAATTAGCTCAGTTAGCGGACCTATTAGACTGAAACACTGTCTCTGAGATGGATAGAGGTCTGTGTGCCGACCAGGAATACAGCACCTGAGGTGATTTAACATTTTACAGCGGCTCCGACTGGACTGTGACCCCGGGGACAATGAAAACACAACGGGTTCAGGCAAGGACAGGAGGTGTGAAGTGGCTGAGGAGTGAGTTAATTTGCAAGTATACATCATCAGTCTACTTGCTGGTTGTTCTGACAAACACATATATTTTAAATGAATATAATAAACGTGCAACAAGTAGTCGAATAATGTTTTGAACTGATGACTACTGGTCGACTGGGAAAATCTTTAATCGGGAGCCCTAATGGTAAAAATGACGGTTTTGACAGCACAGCCCTATAGATCCATTCTTTAGGAATAACTGATGCCATGGCTCTTAGTGTGTGTATATATGCTGCACTGGTTTACTTTTTCAGTACACCCATCCTCACTAGATGTCAGCAGACAACTATTTTTTTGTGCACTGCAACTCTGCATTTAGTTAGATATTACCTAGAGGAGGTGGATGTGTGAATGACCACATTATTTGGCCGAGACTTGACCCTGCCAGCTTCCTAGTCCAAAGTCCAGGTGAGCCACATTTCTGAACAGTGCAGCTCAGTGGGTGATTTGATGATGTATGTATGCAAGTAAGGTAAATATCACTGTGCAGTTCAGCTGCTCAAACAGTTGTGTCTGATTTCTACTTTGGACAAAAACAAAATGCAAAATACACAAACCTTTACATAATGAAGAGTGCTGCTGTCTGAGACCAGAGACTCTACAGAGATTCACTGAGTGTACAGAGGACCACAATGTGTCATAGTGGATCAAAAATATCAACAGAAAGGAACTTTGTTACCTGAAATGTGAATTCATATACATTTTTAATATATATTACACTGTACTTCATCACTTAAATGTGGTGGAGGTGGACAATTTTTTTATCTCCTCCATTATCCATCTCTGGTTATTGTCACAACCAACATCTAACTACTTTGTAAAACTGAAGGACATTAATAGTGCCATCCTAAAAAGGTATCTTCATCAGTTATTGAGGGCTGCTGTTTAACATCGTCAGTCCAATTATCTATCTGTCACTGTTAGCAAGCATTTTGACAGAAACTATGAAGAATCTTGTGACAGTCTCAAGTTTGGGATTCCCTTCTAGACCCAACCAGCAGACACCGAGAGTGACGGACACAACGTGCCACTGCAGCAATGGCAGTGCCGCAAGATGGCGGATAGGTCGCCAGATTTGTTAGTATCTAAAGGCTAAAGACTGCAGTTTTCACAGCCCGAAAGCTAAATCCCCCTCAGCAGCTGCAGCTAGCACGCCAGCATCTAAACAGTGTAACTTGAGCCTTAATGGACAACAAACCTTTAAGAGAGGCCGCAACAACTTCATTGACCTCTTCAGGTGATTAATTAACTCGGTGGATATGTTGTTGTGAGAGATGGCTTAGCATTTACACTAGCATTAGCTAACAATCAGCCACGGACCGTGTCTGAAACTCCTTAGCAAGATGTTGTTTAGTATGCCACAACACTGTGTGAGATTTATGACTATGTCTGAAACCTTAGAATGATACAAATATTTGTGAATTACAGACTACTAACAGGGACACATTACAGTATGCAAACACACCAGTGGTAACAACTACAATATAACAGGAAGGATGTTGCACGTTTCCTGCATGACACAAACAACAGCATTGCCCTGGTGACAGACTGACAGACTGCAGGCTGTAAAGATGGTTTTGTGACGGGAGAGGGAGGAAATTTATTTCATTTGGTGAGCAAAATGCTCTTTATAAACAACAAAATATTAGATCTAAATAATGTTGCACTTGAGAAGTTTGGACTTGTTTTTTCGCAAGTGAAACTGCATTTTTGTTATCAAATTGAATACGGCACTGGAAAAAAGTACTGTTTGGTACTGTATCAAAATCTGTACCATATCAGTTCAAATGTGAACAGTACCAAACCCTGCAGACCACCAGACTCACATTAACCTCATATTAAACTCTTCACCAGATTCAGGACAATTCATCATTGACAAAACAAATGGAATCAAGCTCAAACAGAAATAACACACCACTGTGAGAGGAGAACAGTTCCTACCTTCTTGGCCAGTTTGCAGGCTTCCTCAGGTGAGTTGACAATCTCGTAGAAGAAGACGGAGAAGTTCAGAGCGAGGCCAAGGCGGATGGGATGTGTAGGCTGCATTTGTTCTTTGCTGATATCAAAGGCCGCCTGGTAGGCTTCTTTTGATTTCGTGATGATTTCTACGCACAAGAAGACAGACCAACAGAGAGCAGATATTTCAAACTGGATAACAAGATTTCCTGAGATTTGTTCACATTACTCTCTAACTGCTCTGGACAGGAGTACTCACTACACTGTGCACCACCTGTGTGCATCATGTTGCATGCAACAACTCCTCAGACTTCCTTCTGGCAATCACAACCACCCTTTCACTTAGGTATATTAAAGCTACTAAAAGGATTTTTTACCTGGTTATGAAACAGTCTCAATTTAATACTGATGTCTCTGAGTGACCTATATAAGCAAACACCATCAGTGAGAAGATTAGTTGATTCTTAATGCCTGCCACCAGGTCAGATTCTCTTTAAATTAGATAAAATTAGGCTGTTTTTACATTTTCCCAGGCAAAAGTTACAGTGAATCATGCAGTATCAAGTTAAAAAGAAACAGGAGGAGATTTTTATTTAGATCAGTGTTGTCACACTACAAAACTTCAATACCAATACTCAGTTTAGTACCACGATATTTGAAACCTCAATGATACTCGAGACTGAAACAATACTAGTTTGATACTCAATACCTGACAGACCGAAACAGAATGTCCATAGGGGACATTAGCATGCTGCTAAACCATGAAACCCACACAATGTACAAAATACATTTACAATGTAATCTGAACCATCTCATTTTAATTTCATACATGTGAGGGCAAATCACCAATGAATGGTTATATTTATTGAGTCAAATGTTAATATTTTGTGTATTAAAGACCTCCTCTGCACAATGTCCATGTATTATACTATGGATAGTTCCCAAATGACAAATTATGATTTTACCAAAAGGCCATTTACACTTAAACATTACTCCAAATCAGGGTGGGAAATATATATAAACCTAATAAAGGTTTGTCTGCCAGTCTGTGCTCACTTATGATTGCCTCTGTAAACTGTTACATGCGTGCATGAAGTGCGTGCTGCTCGTTTGGTAGGAGGGGCGGAGAAAATGAAACCTGACTCACGTCCTGGAGATGAGACTCAACAATCAGCTGTTTTTAGGCCTTCTACCGACTGTAGCTTTAAGGAGAATCCGGGCCAGTGGTAGGCATTGAGAACAACTTTAAAGAAACAGCCAATCATCTTGCAAATGCAATTAAAAACCCCTTGTAATAGCTTTAAAATTACAAAAAAAAAATCTTCTCAAAACCAAAGAAACATCAGGTTTTATAAGTGCATTTGTTAAGATACATTTAAGAAGAACTGTGTCGTATAAGTGTGTATTACCATGGAGATAAAACAACTTTTAATTTTTATAGGATTGCAAATATACTGCCGAAAGACACCCAATCTGAAACTAAGGAGCAGAAATAGGCCAAAAAAACCAACATTGCACAGACAGTACGGGTTGCCTCAGCCACCAAAGAAATTATAAAAATGCTTCCTGGCCACCACTAGCAGCCAACACCCTGGTGCTGCTCCTGTTACCATGACAACCCAGCAGCAGCAGCAGCAGCCCTCACCAGCATTTCAGCTGACAGTTGTAGGTCAAGGATGGGGAGGGTGTCAGTATTCTGGCCACAGACAACACCTGAAGCGAGCCTGGTCTCCTCATGTTAAAGAGGATTGTTAAGAACCATTAATCAGCACACATTCACACCCGCCCCCCACCACCGACAGATGTGTGACTGTTTCCATAGAAACAGAGGGCTGGATCACCCGGCATTGTGTTTTTAGCAGCAGGTGGCACCATTTTTTCATTTTTTAAATGTTTGCCGTGTCTTGTGTATTGCTCATGAACCCTGACCACAATAATCTCATTGTGTCATCTGATTTTGTCCTTGACAAGACTTTGCTTCACTTACCATCCTTAGTCGCTTCAGTGGCCACCTCAGCCAGGTAGCGGTAGTAGTCTCCCTTCATCTTCAGGTAGAAGACTTTGCTGTCAGCTGGGGATGCTTTGGGGATCAGATGGTCGTCGAGCAATTGCTGCAAATAAATGTGCAAAATGTAAAACATTACTGCTGAAAAGTGTGCAATTCAACACGCATCTGAACAAGTTGTCAGTTCATGAGATAACATTACCAACAGTATTTGGAGAGGTGTATTTAAGAGTGCAACCTGAACCTTATGAATAAAGAAATAGTCAGCATATTTGTTTTAAAGGACAACCGCATTCTCACCATTGCAGGCTGCATTCTTTTAAGCTTAACATCGTTGTCAGACATTGTCAGTCTTTCACTGCATTACTCGGAGACATGTTTGCTATATTTTCACCATATATCCTCAATTCTGTTCAAGTCAGGAAGTGTGCCAGGCTGTGAGCCCAATTTGACCTTGTGGCCAAACTGTGTAATTTCAAATCATGGGACACAGCTGCCAAAAAAGACTGCAATTGTGAAAGAAGCATTATAACTACAGCCAGACCAATATGGGATTTTGCAGACCAATTACAGGGAAGAAAAATTCACTGGTTACCAATATGGTAGCTGATAACGTGAATTTTTATTTTTCTATGTGGATTATCAACAATTTTGTTGGCTGTTTTATAAATCTCCCCAAGCATTGTTTTCTGTATTACATGTTCTGAAAAAAAAAATCATATTGGTGCATATCGGTAACCATATATGCCAAGACCAAAAGGGTTTGGCAGTGAGAACCAGGTGTTGCTTAAACCTGACCTAACTGGTACTCCAGATATCATTGAACTACAATGCACCATTATGGCTTTAGCAAAACTTTAACTCTTGTGGCCTGGCATTATTAACAGCTAGTGTTCCTCAACCCTAAACAGCATTTCTACAATATGCTGCAGTGTGAAATATTGAGTATCTGAAATGCTTAGGATACAAATTTTTCATAGTATCGATACTCTGGTACCAGCTGGACTTGCTCGCTCTTTCTTCTGACTTGGCACTCACATTGCTGCAGTACCCACACGGCCCCATTGTCATGTTATCGCCTTGTTTATCAATTACTAAAAAATCTAAAATTTTTCTGCCCTAAATATTGAGTAGATTGTGATTGTGACTTGTTTCACAATCAGAATTTATCCCAATCAGTCCAGTTAAAGTCCAATTAAATTATTTCATCTCCATTCAAGTTAGTAGAGGGCTAAACCGGAAGTTAACCAGGTAGAAATCTTTAGTGCACATGTGCAGTTTGCATTCTGCAAGATGTGTCATTGAGCAACTTTTTATAGGAAAGAAAGGGGCCCCGCCTCAAACACCATACCAGTTCTCCTTGATAGATTGATGCCTCTTGTTCTAAATGTGTAAGAGGCCTCTGAAGTTTGTGTCTGTGGAATTAAATGCTGTGGATAAGCGCTGATGGTGGACCATGCCTGAAAAGGATGGAAATCTTTACAAGAAAATGCTGACGCTCACTGAGGAATTGTCCTTTTATGTTCATAGGTTTGTGTCTTAGAGACACGGTGAGCACACGAATACAGTATGTATCCAAACTATCCAAATACTAAGGCTCATCTGTATGATATTCAAACATCTGGTGAGGCAGCGAGCCTTCATTTGCTTAAAGCACCGCTTGTCTACAAGATAGGATGATTTCACACATGAACTCACATACTGTGAGTGTTCCAGCAGGCCAAGACAACACTTTCACAACCACTATGCCATATATGTATTTATGCATTATTGGAATACTTATTTTCCTGACTACTGAGGGTAAACAATGGCACAGATATTGGATATTTACAGAGATGAACAGCGACTCAAGCAAAGCAATATTAAGCTAGAGACAAGCTGTTTTATGGACAGAACAGCCATGCGGCTGACACATTTGAATTGTGCTCTAAAACTGTTTGTTTGCTCCTGCTGTTCTGTTTACATCGTCCCCCTTCGATCATGCATCTATTATGAACTGGATACCGGACACAAAGATGATGCCTATTCAGTCCAATAAGAACTGCCTGCCTAGTGTATAAATCAGCAAGTTTTTTAGCTTCCATGTTTACTTCCATGGTATGTGGTCCACTGAATATGCACAGTAGTGTTTCTCCCAACAGCCCTGCCCAGTCTAGGAAAGATTTACTAATACAAAATTTCTACTGGATCAAAAAAAAATCACAATAGAAAGAGTCACAATTTATCTTATGCAGTTAGAGATGTTCTGTAGAATATGATGGGACATCTTGGCAGAACAATATTTAATTTAAAAGGGTGTTTTGATACACAGTTGCCTTTAACAAATAGTTAAACTGCAGTAAACCATACTGTAATTGCAGTAGGCTAGAGTGCAATTTGCTAACATTTTGATTAATTGTTCAGCTCTCATTTAAATAAATTAATATCATAAATGTGCGAGCACTACTTAACTAACAGCTTGAACTAACTACTAGTAGACTAGGAAACTCTTCAGTTGGGGCGGTCCTATCAGGGACTGAACGCAAGTTGCCGCAGAGGTATTTTTCTTCTGCACACTGTTCTAGTTGCTCTAATATTTGACTTTACCCATTTAGACATTACGAATGATTATCAGAAAACCCACTGTGTTTATTTTGACAGTCTTCCCTACAATACTGTTGCAAGACAAATATCTGATTTTGTCCATGAAGTTTAATATACAGCAACGCATATAAGATCATCATATGTTTACACTATTTGAGAATATATGGTATTTTTGGTATTTTATTTTAGAGAAAATGTGTATATCAAGATATAAAATGGGAAAGTGCCTAAAAATAGATGGAATAATGTTATTTATGAGTTATACCATCAGTCACTTCCTGTTTGTCACCTGAACTTTTAGTTTGTCGCACCTCTCATTGTCTTCCTATCCAACAATCTGATTTCCTCTTCACTTCCTTCCACCTATCCACCCCCTTTGCCCCTCTCCATCGTCTCTGCTTCTTACCAGTACTTCTTTGCAGATGTCATTCAGCTCTTTCTCAATCGTTTCCCTGTAGCTCTTAGCCAGAGCCTTGTTCTGCTCATCAGACTTCTGCTCCATGCTGGACACCACCCTCCAGGAGGACCTCCTAGCCCCCACCACATTCTTGTAGGCTACGGAGAGCAGGTTGCGCTCCTCGTTGGTGAGCTCCTCTTTTTTCTCTGTAACAATCTTCATGGATGCAGCCATGTCGTCATAGCGCTCGGCCTGCTCAGCCAGTTTGGCTTTCTGGACCTCCTCCTCGTGGTCTGCCATGGCTCCTGTGTGGGCTGAGGAAGGAAGGACAGAGGAGACGGAGTTAGGAAGGGCAAAACAAAGGGGACAGGAGACAGATTAGGAAGACAGAGGAGAGAGCATTGGGGGAGGGCAGAGACAGGGAGAGAATGAGAGGAGCAACATGATGGGGAAGGGGGGAGGGATTTGATCATTTTACTTGAAGGAAGGAGGACTACAGTGCATGAAAACGTGTTGTCCTTTCGGTGCAACTTCCTGCCCAACCTGATTCCTCGATGAAACCTGGTTTTTGGTATGCATGTTAACGCACAGGACGTTTGAACATAACCAAAAAAAAAGTAAAATCAGTAAAAAGGGAGTATAAAAGGGGTAAATAACTTGACTCCTCTAATACAGTTGAAGAATAATGTATAGACATGACATGTAAAACAATATTGGCCCTTATCACTTCATCGCATTATATATCACATTATTTTTTAACCAGTGTTTCAATCTCTTACAATGCTTGGGATTTTTTCCCCCCAAAAGTAACTAAGTTTTTTGGATTTTCAACCAGCTGTACAGAGCTGAAACCAGTAAACATTTAGAATTTCTCATTGATGAATGACATTAAATTCTTTTCAAAATAGTGCGCGATTAATTTTCTGTAGGGCTGCAACTAAATTATTTATATTGTTGATTAAACTGTAGATTTTTCCTCAATTAATCAATTAGTTGTTTGATCCATTAAATGTCAAAAAATGGTGAAAAATGCTGATCGCTGTTTCCCAAAGCCCAAGGTGACATACTCGTGTCTTGTGTTTTCCTACAACTTTAAGATTTTCAGAGAAAGAAAGAAACCAAAGAAACTCCTCACATTTAAGAAGCTGAAATCAGATCATTATGACTTTTACTAAAAAATGACTGATAACTAAAACTGTTGCAATAAGTTTAATAGCAGACACCAATTGATTAATCATTGCAGGTCTCCTTCACATTAATGAAACAAGCTGAAACCAGTGAACATTTAGCATTTCTCCTTAATATATGGCATTAATTGCTTTCAAAAGAGTTGATGATAAATTGTCTGCCTGTTGGTTGCCATTTAATTGCCTAAGTAGGGCTGCATGAATTGGTAAAATAGTCATATTGGAATTATTTTGACTGAATTTACTGAGGTATGTACTAAACAAACATGTTTATGTTTTCTTTTATCTGGAAAACAAGATTTTTAGACCAAGTCATCTATGCATCTACAGTACCTCATTATAATGCTGTTTTCTCATATATTTGATTTGTTCTTTTTCAAAAAACTGCAATTTGGTTCTGCGATGTTAATACTGCATTTGGCCATATTTCGATTTTATTGTAATTAATTGTGCAGCCCTATGCCCAATCATTTTAGCCAGATGTTACATAATTACAAAAACACGAATTAGTGGCTAAATTAGGTTAAAAGCAGGACAGAAAGTCACACACATTAAAATAATACAGGCGTGTAAAAAATGTAAAATAATCAAATGAAGTCAATATTGGTTTGTTCTAGTCAGACCCCTGATTTCGCCCAATTCAATCGCCATTTTTTCCAGACGTAGCTACTTCCTGGTTCCTAGCTTGCTGATTTTACAGTTCCCTCGCTTCATCTCAGGATAACTGCAGGACAATTGCAGTGAAACAATCAACGTATTTGCAAATTATTATCTTCCAGCTGCCCGGTACAATCAAATAAAATACCACACCTATGCGACTACTCGCCTCTCAAAAAAAAAGAAAAAAGAAAAAAAAAAAAAATCACTGGTTCTTCAATGAGTCAGACTTGCCAGCAGCACGCAGACACCTGCAACCTTCTGAGGAATGTCGGCCACCCAGTTTCACGTCACACACACACACACACACACATACACTCACCTGCCCACCGAGCTCCAACTGAGTACGGCAAGGGTACAAACCGTCAAATAATAGCCTTTCTGCATGATTTGGTCTTGTTGTTTTCCTTCTTTAACGAGAATAAACGCTTAATAACGCTGCAGATGGATGAATAAGACGTGATGATGTTGTCACCGAATCAGTTAAACTGGAATGAAAGGAGCCTAGCTTAGTTCAGTCCACAGTGAACGCCCTTTTTCGCTTCCCGGAAAGCAAACCAACGCAGCTGGTTTTCCGAGCATCAACCGTTGATTTTTGGTTTTTAAATACACAAAGGCAACTCTGATACACCCGTTATCTGCCCCCTAAACGCAGCGAGTATAAGAAATAGACGGGTTAAAGTGCAGTAGCGCTTCCCATTCAGTGAGCACCGCCGAACAATGACTGAGCAGCGGCGCATCACTGGTTTCCTCTTACAGTCCCAGTAGCAACGATTCATGCAGGATTAAAACGGTCCCCACAAACACACGAATCAAATGTAACTGTTTTCCGTCGAATATATCACCGTTGGTGAATAGTTAATAAACGTGAACTAACCTGTGAGTGTCGTTAGACGATGTTGTTCCTGATTCCCGGCCGCACAGCTGATGATCTCTCCCGCTCATCCACGGGGTTTCCCTCCAATCAAAGACACAGCAGCAGGGTCGCACCGGGACGGATGACGTCAGACCCGGGTTGCTAGGGCAACCAAATTTACAGGCAAAATTTTTTTAGTCAGTGGACAATTTGAAAGATTTTTCAACTTTCTGCTGCAATATAATTCTAATTGTGTCTAATCTGTATTCTAAATTTAGTAAACAATTCCTTTAGAACACACTATTTGTTCGTTTTGGTTCACTGTCCCTATCCATTTGGTGTTTCTTAAATCATCAAACTCTAAATCTACAGTTTTCCTGTAGTTTGAGCATAGATATATAGATAATAGATATATCGGTGAGAATGAATGTAAAAACATACATTCCAGGAGCGATCGCCCTGCAACGACAGCAAAGGCTCATGGGAGATGTAGTTGATTAATTTTAGCTTCGGTATGACTACAAAGAGTTCACATTTGACTGCTACATATAGTAGTACATGCCGATGTTTCTTAAAATTGGTCAAGAAAACGGTGTCCTGTTTCATCTTCTCATGGTGAATCATGAAATAAGTCCTTTATTGAAAAAATATTGAGATCAAAGGAACAAAATCTCACTCGGAAGGGACGGTCTCTTAACGACTGTCTCAGGGTGGTCTAGAAGGGAACCCCAAACCCGCGAATTATCTCGCGAGAGTGATCATTTTAATCCAAAGCATATTTCCCTAACCAAGTGTTTATTACCCTTAAACATGCCCAGATTTTAACCACAGCGTTGTCACATTATAAAACATAATTAGTTTGTACAAGGTGCATAATGAAGAAAAGATGCGAGCAAATCTCGCGAGAGCTTCGCAAATCAAGGGTTTCGTTCTAGACGTGACGCTGGCTCGATTTTTTTTTAAACTTCACTGACTGACAATCAAAGCACATTTTCATGTCCTATTTATTAAAGATTTGTATCAGTTTCAGCAAGAGCAAAACCAATTGCAAAAAGATATAAATAAAAAATAAAACAAAAAAATGAAATAAAAACCTACATGCCCACATAAAAAACTGTGTTTATCTCAATTAACTTACACATACTGTATATGGTAACAACTTAAGAGCTTTCTTTTCATTAACAAGTGTCAGTGACCTACTGCTTAAAGTGATCTTCCCTCTCTACTTTATCCACCTAAGTCCCTTAAATGCTAGTAAATGTTAGTTGCTATGGAAACTATTTCCCTTAGATATGTCATGCTTCTCAATTCAGTCTCCCAATTGTTACAAGCTAAAACTTAAGAAATGAAAAAACATCCATTGTTTTTACTGAGCGCTCCACTCACAGATACATGCACACACTTTAATATGCATGTCTAGACACAGTAAATTCGTCATGGTGTGATAACATTTTATTGATAATATATATCAATGAGTATTATAATGGGACTAACGTTAAATTATGTTTTGACCTATTTAAGTTCTGCAGTGGGTGAATCTATTGAGGCCTCTAACAGGTGCATGACACAAATTTTAAATCCTGACTTTACGTACCTTACCTAACTTTGAATCCAACCGTTACCCAGGTAAAGAGATGATATCCAGCTGCTTTAACAGGTCTCACAGTAAATCGACACTGTAGCTGCTTGCAGGCTGAGGTACATTTGGTCGTCTTGCTGGCTTGATAGGTAGTTTCATCAGAATAGCAGCCTCAGTAGCCCAGTCCCTATCCCTGTTTATCTAGTTTCACTAGTCTTGCAAGTAGCTGTCAATTAGTCCCTCTGGTATCACACTTTACTCATGTGCCTTCAGGTCTCTTACAAAATAATTAAAAATGGTTCAGTATGAAGCTAGAAGTTATATAATGTTATCTGGTGAAATATTTTTCCTCATCATTTTGTGAAATACACATTTTACAGAAGAAAGTTGTACCTATATCATGGTGCCCATGGTAAAGGCTCCTACTGACCCTCTTTTCCACAGATATGGTTATTGAAGCTTACCGAGTGCAATATTTTTCAGAATACTTGTATCATTTATCACGTTGTATATATGCTCAGGGACAGACTTCTATATTCCAATCTACTTTCCCTTGCATATATGTAAGACTAAGAGAAGGAATCTTATAATGGGTAAAAAACAAACTTTAGTGTGGTTTGAAGAGGTCCAGAAGAATGGAAAGAGATTGATAATATTAAAAATGTTGTTATCTGTGTCTGTTTTCAAAAAGAGCTTAAGGCAGCAGTCACTATCAAAATGGGTTTAAGCTTGAACAGCTGGGTACTTCTAAACCAGTTACTCTTCTCTGAAATCCATTTAAACTGTACTGATATTTTCCACTTGCGGTATGTCTCCATTTATTGTATCTTACCTATTTAACAGATGTTTACACTGAGGGAAAACTGTCTTGGGACCATTAGATTAGTCTCTACCTTCTTTGGGACTTTGGTTAGTCTTGGGTAATTTTGTCAGCCGTAATAATACATGCACTTTTTTTAAAATCTAGATAACATGTTTGTATATATATTTTAAATATTTTTTGCTTAGTGCTCAGCTTCATAGCTTATCAGGGTGTCCCATTTCACATGTCTTCATAATGCCATAATTCATGCATAATTCATAAGGATTGGGCTTGTATTTGGACTAGAGAGGAAGTAGATAGACACTGATGATGACATAAACAGTGTTTCTTGATACTAAATAGAACTAAGAAATAATTAAAAGAAAATGTTTGTTTTATTACAGCCTACAGCTGAGGTAGATGCCCCCCAACATGTTCTCCTAATAAAAAAAATATATAATATTAGGCCCTTAAAGCTCCACCTTGTGTCTACCTCAGGCATTAATAGAAGAATAATTAGCTATTCCAGCAATAACATGCTGTGGAAAAAATGCTCAGTAATCAGGTTTTCAGCAGGGCGTGCCTCAGTCCATTGACTTTTGGGCGAGGTGTTGAGTTGTTCTGATCAGGCCAAGAGATTACAAAGGACTTCTGTTCTGACTTTGAAAAACATGTTTTTTGGGGCCCACACAGAAATTATAATAATATAGCAGTATACTGTTGCCCCTGATTAAGAACCCTGAGTAATTTATCTGAGAAGAAAAATGAATATTATCAATAGAGCACATAAAGCCAGAATCCAGTGTTTCTTTATCACCAGTACAATGAGAGCACTCTCTGGTTTGCAGTTGTTTTCATCTCTTCAAACTGAGACATGTGCCTGGAAATAGATGATCTATAGCCGCTGGGAATCTAATTAATTCCTTCACCTAATTACGACAACTAATTCATTTTGTGCAAGTGCTCCCCTTTTTCCTGTCAGACTTTGAGTTTGAATCCAAACAGACAGGACGTAACACACAAAGCAGATCTACTGTAGCGTGTGTGTGTGTTTGTATGAATGAACTTGTGTTGTGTTTTTTCATTCACAAGTTTACAGATGGGAAGGAAGGAGGTGGACTATGCGAGGAGACGGAGGAACAATGTGGGCTGTGATGACTCATTTTGTCAAGCCGCTCAAACCATTGGAAAACACAGAATAAAGATTTTTTTTTCTCTGCCTCAGTTATGACAAAGAGGATTCATTTTGTGACCTCTGTGAATACAAGGCAAACCTGTAACAGCAACCTAACTGGTTCCCAAAATGTTCTGGGAATGTCTCTGGAACATTCCTGCATTATGTTCCCTACTGTAGATGTTAAAAGGGCTAGTTTTTCTGACAAAACACTAATATTATTGTTACATTCCCAGAACATTCTGGGAAGGTTAGTAGAAAGTACCAGGAAGATTACTTGAAAGTTTGGCCTTAATGTTCACTAGATGGTGAGTTTTTTCCTGCATAAACATTAAACAACAACACATTAGAAAAATTGGCGCAACCTTCTGAGAACATTGTGGTAGAGGTATGCAAAAGGAAGATAGCAGGAACTTTTGGGAGAACGTTACAAAAATTACCCCCAAAAAACTTAACTTCATATAGTCATTAGAATGTTAAGGAATGTTTATTTAAACAAAAACATTTGTACAACAGTCTTAAAAACACTGTGGGAGGGTTCCTTAAAAAGCTACCGGCAGAGAACCTCAGAGGAATATTACATAAATTAACCCCCGAAAACATTATTTCATGTGGGTATTAGAACGTTTTGGGAATGTTTCCTCAAAAAAGTTACTTCACATGGTTACAAAATGTTTTGAGAATGTTTCTTTAAACGAAAATATTTTAGCAACATTCTTAGACCATCATGAGAGGGGGTTACCTAAAATGCTATGAAAAAAAAAAAACATTATTATGTTTATTAGAACATTTTGAGAATGTTTCTTTGAACAAAAACATTTGCAAAACATAAATAAAATGTCATGGGAGGGTTACCTAAATGGGTACCAGCATGAAACCTCAGGGGAACGTTACAAAAATTACCCTCAAAACATGTTGCTTATGTGGTTATTAGATCATTTTGGGAATGTGTATTAAACGAAAACATTTGCGCAACATTTTTAAAACAGTGTGGGACGGTTACTTAAAAGTCAACCAGCAGGAACCCTCAGTGGAATGTTACAAAAATGACCCCCCACATAGTAACTTTATGTGGTTATTAAAACATTTTGGGAATGTTTCTTTAAACAAAAACATTTGTGCAACATTCTTCAAATGTTGTGGGAGGGTTACCTGAAAGAATACCTAGAGCAAACCACGGGGGAACGTTCCAAAAATTACCACCCAAAAACTTTTTTTTTCATAATGTTATTAGAATGTTTTGTGAATGTTTCTTTAAACAATAAGGCTACTAGAAGGTAACCTCAGGGGATCGTTACAAAAATTACCCCCCAGAAATGTGGTTAGTGGTACCTTTTGGGAATGTTTGAAAGGGTTACCAAATAAAAACCTGTAAGAAACGCTCTGGGAATGTTGCGAGAATGTTATGTGTTTGCTGGGAATTAAATGCAGCGCTGTGGTTATTTCTTGTCTGTATGGCAACACAACACATCTCTGAGTGAGTGTGAGCTGGCTGGAGATCAGGGACAACAGGAAATGAGTGCTTCTTGTGATGAAAAAAAGAGTCAAAGACATAATTTTCAGCTGGTCGGGTGACTAATGGGTTCAGACAGGATTCATTGTTTTTGTTAATTAGACTCACACAGAGCTGCAGTTTGACTCATTTCCTGTTGTCAGCAGTCTGGCTCATACGAGGCTTTTATGACAGTTGGTATCGGGTTCTGCATCGCTCCACTGATATATTTGTTTCATTACGATTTGAATATCCGTTTCAGATTTGGCGCTGGTGTGCGTCAAAGTCCTATTTTCCCTTTCAATTTATTACAGGCGTGTTATTACAGACGTGTACACCTGTATGAAACAGTTATCTGCATGATGCTTTTTATATCTTCGGTATCAGATTTGTCAGTTGATCAAGTTTGTATTTTTTTTATGTTTTCAGAACTGGTAACTATAACTAGATACAAACTTCTGTCTTTTGCATTTTAACCCTGAGAGAAACCAAAAAGAACAAGAGCAAGGAACCACAATGAGTGTGTTTAAATGTGCATTAGTATCCTGGTTTTAGGCCTTAACCCTGTTTCTGATTATATTCAGGGTTAGGGGTGCAATGACATATGCTGGGGTGGCATAAAGTATGTGCAAGATACATTATAGTATCCTACAGTTTCTTGCGTTCCTGTTTTTTTTTTTCTTTTATTTAAACCTAACCACCATACAACAGAGTGGCACCATATAAATATAATATAAAGCTTCCATGCTCTTAAAGTCCCTGTACCGCTTTCCTCAGGCTGTGAGACTCCTAAATTCATCCTCCACACTCCATCATGAAAAATACTTGTATCTTTCTCATTTATTAAGTAAATTAAAATAGGCTACATACTAAAGAGAACAATGCACATTTAAATACTCATCAAACAGTTGGTTCAAACTATGGTCCCACCTCTCATTGGACAGATAACCAATCAAATTTGAGGTTTCCATCAGAGTAAGGTAGTATATCCATGTTTCTTAAAACCAGGATAAAATCTTGCCCAGGTTTCTGAGTCCGAGATCAAGTGCAAAACATAACCAGGATACTCCAAAAACCTGATCACAACCAGGATACTGGTGTGCATGTAAACACACTCAATGTAAAATTGCTGCTCATGTATAATGCATTCTTTCCTGTAGAGAAAAAGACCAGCTGACACCAGGTGTTACAACCTCAGAGTACAGGAAATATACAAGCTTTTATGAACAGTGTTTAGTTGGCTTGATCAATACGATGTCCCAATGAAGGATCATTTATTATTAACATGGCCTCCTGGGATGAAGTCCAAATTAGCTGTCAGAAACTTTCTGTGAGTCTTCCTGCCTCAGCCAGATATTAAAGGGATAGCTCAGATTTTTAAGTGGGGTTGTATGAGGTACTTCATTATCCATAGTCAGTACATTAACTACAGTAGATGACACACCCATCTTGGAGAAGCAGAGAGAAGAACTGGTATAGGAAGTTAAGCTTTGGATGGGGTCAGCAATGAACTTATTTTAGCCACCTAAGTTTTTATTTTGAACATGTTCACTGCTTCACCTTGCCATCAGACAGCCGTTTCCGAGGGGAAACCTCTGGTATATAAGCCAAATATCACTCTTTCCAAAGCCACCAGACGCCTTTCATTTTTCCTCGTCGATTGTTGCCTTGATCGGTTTCTACGTTATTGTGTGATCTAGGTGTTTTAAAGGGGTGGTTTGGATTCTCCACAGCCACACAATAACAAGCTAATTAAGGGCATCAACAGTGGACCAGTAACTCCATGTAAGGTAAAATGACTGATTTCACCTCCGGACTCTGGCTGGTTTGGAGAGAGCAATATTTGGCTTATATAATGGCGGTTTCCGGTCAGAAAAGGCTGTCTGACAGCAAGGTAAAACAGGGAAAGTATTCTAAATATAGCGTACACTGAGCCGATATTGACATTTCTAGAGGAAACAGGGACCCTGACCACAGCAGTTCTTTGCTTAGCATTCATGTTTGTACTCCTGCTGCTTCTCCAAACTGGGGGAGTGACGACTGCTGTCAACTGCAGGTAATACACTGACTATTGATAACGAACCTCATACAACCCCACTTCAAAAAACCCACCTTGTTGAGTGGCAAAGTGGAACATTGTGTACACAAATATTCTCCATTATTCATTAACTATTGCAGAATTTATGTGACAGCTGATACCCTATGAAGAATTCACATTTACATGTGAAAAAACATGCACTTTATGGGAACAGAGCTGCAGAGAAATTGAGTACATATTGAGCTGACAGTTAAAGTACATGGGTAAACAATAACTTTAAATCTAGTCAATTTTTCAGTGAATTTTTGTCCAGCAAGCCAGAACAACACACACTGTACAGTCAGTAAAATAACTCTTGTCAGGCCAGACAGAGAGGATTCTTTCTAGCAATATTATCTACTCAAAGACCCTTTTACAATTTGTCTGTTTCATCATGCGTTCTACAAAATATTATTGCAGAAATTTGGTGGTTTATGAAAAAAAAGGCAAGAAAAAAGCAGATATACAACAAAGTAAAATTTAATAAAATGCTATAATACATCATTGTTGGAGCATACATTCATTTTCCAAGCATACAAATGTTGCTGACAAGCCCCCGAAAAATTTTATGAACTGACAATTCATATAGCAGCTTGGAAATGGCGAGCAAAATCTCACATTTCTGTGACCCAATATGAAATCATGATTAGCTAGATGACAGATTGCAGTAGAACATGGCAGACAGCGCTGTGGAGGAATTCCATATTTAACAACTGATGTGAGAAAAAAAATGTCACAGCCTCCTTCTGATTCAAAACTTGAAGCACTAACAAAACAGATGAGATCACATTTGTCATTACCTTGATTGCAGCAAACTTAACATGAGAATTCTCCCACCCAAGCCAAATTCATGCTTTGTTTAAGGACACTGGATGTGTTTACCTCATATTGGCTGTAAAGGTTTAATTAGACAATCCACCAAAGCTTCAGATAAAGAGGTACAAGAGCTAGCAGCAAGAAATATTCCTACGTGCACAACACCTCAGGGCAGTGAGGAGACTGTGTGAATGAGGGGAGACATCTTCATTCACCACTTGGATCCTGGATCGTACATGTCTTCAGCGCCCCTGAAATCAAAGCCGGCGTTCGGGTTTGTGTAATTAAACACAAGTGAAAACAGGACTGGATGGGAGGAAGCATTGCATCAAAGGCAACCTGGCCTGTAAAAGCCTAAATGAAGATAACAGCTTCATGTTGGTTACACTGAATCATCCATTGCTGTCAGACTGAGACAAGTGCAGAGTTGGTGCAGGGCCTTGAAGAACTTGGGTTTGGTATCCAGGGTGACCATTTATGCCTCCACTCCCTCTAACTCAGGGGGCAGAGGGGATTTCGGGTGCTTGCTCTCGAAGTGTTGTTTGAAGGTTTTTGGGTCGGGCATCTGGGACTGCGGAAAGGGACGATACATCCAACAAATATTATGTTATAACTGGATAAAAATCCCACTAACATCTGGCTTTTGATTCATGGGTCAAATGGGACTCCAGCTCTGATTTTTAGCGACGAATACATGACAACCTGGGGGACATGCTAATTTTTGCCCCTTTTCCAGCTGAGGCAATGAAGGCTATTTGCCTCTTTTGCCCTTTTTCCATACACATGTGCTGTTTGGCTTGTCCTGGTGCATCAGCCCAGCACAGCAGGGATTTGCAGCTCCTTCAAAACAGCTGCTGGAGGGTGTGTCTTTTAACTAATGCTAGGGACAGGCAATACCAAACTTTTTAAATTATATATGATAGTGATACTTTTTGTCACAATTTTACCAATATCAATTATTTTTTAAATGGGTAGATAAGTTTTAAAAGTAGATCAAAGACCAGAAATTCACAAGACACAGACTGGTCATTAATAACAAATTTAGTACAAAAGAAAATAGAAGCACAATCAAAAATATTGTGCTTTCAAGTGTAAATAGAAATAACATAATCAAAAAGATAAATGACTTCTTGTTTTTGTTCAGCCGCCTCATAAATTTCGGGGTGTGGTGTTTTGAAAATGTTTGACAAGGTTACTCATTTTGCGGCTGTGTGGCACTTCCTTGTCATAAATACTGCATCTTCCTGTATTTTTATCTGCAGGTGAAAAATTGCACCACACAACGTTACATTTCCTTTCTGCTATTCTCTTACCAGTCTGATGCAGAAACGTGACTGTTGCACGCTCAGTTCCCATGTCACGTGGGCCAGCTACATAAAAACATCCGGGCCATTTCAAAGCACAAATATTATGCACATAATGTACTAAAAACATTTGGAGGTGATGCTACCCATGTTTTGTATTTATATTCTCCATAGTTTCTGAAAGTACTGAATACCAAATGAGTATTACTATACTCATTACTAGTAGTACTATATGTCCTTCACAATAAAAGTCTCCTGTCATTTTGTTATCTAAAAGCTCTTATTATGAAACAGCAAAATCAGGAAACATTGTCTTTTCATCAACAGTGACTTAGTGACTGAAAGTGAACATAAAACAGTAAAATAAAGCAGATAGCTGAAAGTACAAAGAGGGAGGCAGGAGAGAAACTAAATTTCAAACCACAGAGATTCAGGTAGAAGCAGCAAAAGTACTGAGAGCTGAACGAACAGAGACTTTTAAAAACTTCTTTCTCTTTGCTCTGTTGCTCACATGAGTTGAGTTCCGGCTTTCCAGTGCACGTCAGAAAAAACATAAAAAGGCAAAATCATCTACTGGTAATGGGAAAGGAGTCAACTGCCTATTTTTAGCAGGTTTAGCTGCATTTAAAAATCTATGCATATGCGCACTAGTTTCAGTGTAAAGACAGTATCAGCTATCAAAGTATTTAAAGTGAGATTTCCATGTCTTTTTTTAATTATAAATTGATTATTAATTATTATCTAAGTGATATATAAATAATGCAAAAGTATCAAAAAGCACACAGCCTGTGTTCAAAAACTGTAAGGTTGTGATGTCACAACTATACAGTCACTGCCCTCAGTCGTGTCTGGACACAAATCAACAACATGACACCAAGCAGTCATCCTGTCGCTGAGCTAGCAAGCTACAAGACAAAGAAAGACTGGGGTATTCGGGAGGGGGGCCTTAAAGAGACAGGCACTAAACCGAAGCGTTATGACAAAGTGGGAAAAGAGGTGCTGCAGCAATGGACAGTATAACAAAAATAATGTGCTTTCTTGGACATTAAATCAAATAAACTTTCTCTAGCAGATGCTCAAAATAAAGATATGAACCTGAAAGTGAACATAGCATGAGACCTTTAATACAAATCTAAAAAAAGGACCAAATGGCAGCATAATTTATGAGTTAGAACAGTAAATTCCCCACCCCGATTCAGGTTTTTGCCTCTAGGTTGTCAAGAGTTGAGGCTTCATACTCACCCGGCACACAAGGCAGGTGAACACTAACGCTGCCTTGGCTGCCGTCTTCTGATCATGACCCTTGGCCTTCTTAATCTCCGCCTGTTTCTTGGCATTTTTCTGCTGAGACTGAATCTTCTGATGCCCGCGTGCCATTTTGGCAAAGCCTAAAGAGGACGAAGCAAGGACTTTTTAATGTTTACTTATACATAGCAATGTTGTGGACAAAATTAACATTTTATTATTGATATACAGCCACCATATACAAGTCAGACAGTAAAATACCATTAGCGCCTGCAGTAATACCATGTTTACTGTCATACCAAAGGTAAAAAAAATGAGTGAAATTATTTTTACTGTCGATTAATCTGTCAGTTATTTTCCTGATTAATTGATTAGTTGTTTGGTCTCTAATATGTCAGATGTTAACCAGCATTTCCCAAAGCCCAAGGTAATGTCATCAAATATCTTAATATCTTATCTTATACATATTCCGTTAACTGTCATAAAGGTGTAAAGAAACTCTAAAATATTTACATTTAAACACCAAATGTGTAAGATTTACATGGATTTATTTGCAGAATAAGGCAGAAATGAAATATAATATTCACAAGTATATTTTCATGAGTATATGATCACCTGAAAATAAGAATCATTGTTTTTTTGTTACCTTAGAATGAGCCATTTATGCCACTACATCTTACACACCGGTCCTTTAAGAAGTTAGAATCAGAGAGTTTTGACTGTTTTTTTATTTTTAAAAGTTACCTAAACTGTTTATCAAAATAGTTGGCTAATAATTTAATAGTTAACAAATAAATGATTAATAGTTGCAGTCCATCAGTATTTTGCAGGATCAGTGCAAGGCCTTCCTTTTGAGCAGTTCAGTGGATGGAAAGCAAACAAAGAACCAACAACTGCCAGTCAGCCGGGGTCAGGCAAAGTAAACAAGATAAATATTAACCTGAACTGAAATGCAGGTGCCACAGGGCCATAAAATCTTGACTTGCATGAGGGCATGAGTCATTTCATGAAGGACATTCAGAACAGGATAAACCAAACAACTTTGGAAATGCTTAGCTTAGTGACTGCACGGGGGCCGATTCCAGGAAGAAAGTTTATGGAGTTAACTGGATAATCCTGCTGAATGAAACCTGCAGCCACATTCAATCTGACATGATGTTTTAAAAAAAAGTTCCAGATTTTAATCAGCAAAGAAAAGAAAAAAAAAAACAGTTTCTTGGAACAGGACCAGGTCCAGCAGGTTGTTCCACAGATTCAGTTTGCAATTGGCCTCTTAGAGGGAGTGGTACAGTATCAGGGAGGGAAACAAGTTCTCACTTGCCCTCACAACCATTTCATATGCATTTTCACTGTGAGGCAGGGTGGGAAGTTATCTTTTTCAAATGTGAATATCTACCAGCCACTGACGGACAAATGTTCAAACCTGGCTGGTGGCTGGTGCTCGTTTCTCACGCTGCTGCGTTTTCTGCTAAACCAGTCTCTCCAGTCCTGCACAAACTGCAGGGCACTTTCACTAAGATCATTCCTGATAAAGGTGTAGGTCGATACAAGTTAATTTTTTAACATGTGGGCAGGCACCTATTCTGATATTACTCATAAAGATATTGAGTAGGGATTTAACAATATATGGAATATCCTGATATTGTGCTAAGAAATGTCTTGATACCAAACCGAACTGTGACGATATCTACTGTAATGTTGCATCGTTTATTATTTAAGCAATATCACACGAGAGGGAGTGCGGTGTTTGTAAATATCAGCACTGGTCCGAATCACACCAGTGCTGATATTTACAAAGACCGCACAACGTCGAGTGTGATATTGCTTTTATACAACAGTACTACAAGCACATTTTTATTGGTTAACGGTAATAAACAACAAGAGATTATGATTTGTTTGTTTAGTTAATCATTTATTTGGCTTCGCCAACACAAGTAGTTCCATAACAGGAGAGACTGTGGCTGTTGCCAAGCAACACATAAACATTTCCCACACAAGTTTGTCGGCATATTACCGCTACTTTGTTACGTTGTCGTTGACATTAATCTGGACGTTTCCGTTTATTGTACAACCACTGAAATAGGACAGATGCTTTGGTAGCATGTGTATTTCTGGTGATGAAGTTGTCTGACTCATGGTCTGATCAGACAGCACGCTGTAGCATGTATGCAGCGGAGTGATAGTACTGTCTGTAAACAGTCCCAGTGCGTTGTTGCTCTATACCAGCACTCATGGAACGTCTCTTGTCCAATCAAATTACTCGGTCGGAACTAACTGTTGTATAATTTATCTTATTTTATACAACAGTTAGTTAACAGTTAGTTCCGACCGAGTAATTTGATTGGACAAGAGACGTTCCATGAGTGCTGATATAGAGCAACAACACACTGGGACTGTTTACAGACAGTACTATCACTCCGCCGCTCTAATAACCGTTAATAACGTTAAGTTACTTAGTTTAATTATTTTGAGACAAACTAGCGCAGAGATGGACCTGTTTCAAGTGACATTTGATCTTAACTATGAGTCAGACTATTACTTAGTAGTTAGTCTGTAGTTAGACTACAGACAACAGACCATTGCTATGGACACAGTTCTGATCATAGACTCTAGAGGAGCAATAAAATCATTTTTAAATCAACAAATTCCTTTTTTAAATCAACATTTTGTGTCAATTTATTGATTCATTTTGGTAAGTAACCACGTAATAAGTGTGATAATGTGCAACAAGCAGATTATTATTGTGAAATAAACCCTTCAGGGTGATTCAAGACATGCATCATCCCATCCCGGTGTATTTCAGAATAATGACCTGCTCACTGTACATTATGCCTTACTTATTATATTTATTTTATTTTACAAAAAGAACGCTGCTGACTGCTGTATTGTGCTACAGGAAAAATGAATTCTATATAAACACAACATGCTGAATATATCAGATGTATTATTTAATACAACACTTTTTTCCCCCAAGTCTTTATTTTTCATATCACTATAAATATTGTATCATGGACTTTTTAACACAGGGTTACCATATTTTTGTGGCATCATTGAACTAATACCAACTGCTGACTGTCAGTATTGAAAATATTGATAAGCTCCTGAGCAAACAATATTGCTATCAGTATTTATGTACCAATACAATAACAGCTGACAGGGCAAAATGTTCAAATGCAGCTAAATGTAATAACTCACTTGTTATTCCTGGAAAAATAAAATTACTGTCACATCTTAATTTATTGCACCAAATTAAGAGTAGTAGTATTAGTATCAATAAGTGTATCAATAAGCATTTCAAAAAGCAGTATCAGTATCAATAAAATTCTGACAATACTCCTTAACTACTAGTTTGGACACATTAACCCATTAAAAAGTCCTGAGGCAACACTGAGCTATGGGCCCCAAGATTTTGACATAATATTAGGTAATAATGCAGCATCCACCTTAAGGCTCTTAACAGTTTATCAGCTTTAGTGGTGCATATGCCCACATTACCACACTGACTCTGATTGAGAGGGTGAAGGTCCAGGGACCTGGGGCAGTTGGTAATCCAGTCTTGCTTTATTAGCAACTTCTATAAATAGTGGTCAACTCCATATGTTAGCTAGCTGTGGTAAATTCTGGTGATATTGGCTCTTAGAACTTGAGGAACAAATGTTATGAGGTTATGTTTGTCATTTCAATTGTATTATTCTTCAGATGAGGGGACAATGAGAAAATACAGACGAATTAGCAAATTAACAGTTGGCTGTTGTTTTTATCCAAGATATCATGTCCTCTCACCAGCTCTCTGTTTACTGCTCGGACAAGTCCAGCTGTTACTTAGGATCCTTTGATATAAAACAGTTCAATCACTGCATTAGCACATCTGGCTCACTGTCACTGAGGTCACATCAGTCTTGTTTTCCCCTGCACTAATCCAGCTTTTAGCTGGAGCTGAGCTGCAGGTGACACTCAGCTGCTGTAACGTGGGTTAGCCTACATGCTACCGTTAGCCTCAGCCCTCTGTGGCTATCTCGTTAGCTTGCCGGCTAACCATATATTTCCTTCAGCCTGTGGGTAACGTTAAAGACGAAAACCATCGGCGACATGTTATAGCCTGTAAAACCTTAGAATAACAGTAGTTCTTACCTCTTAAAAACGCGAGTACGTGTCGTTAGTTGGGGGTGCACACACTGAAGTGTGACAGCTGCTCAGTTCACAGACAGCTGAAGACTGATGCTGCGTTCATGGACAATCAGAAGATTCTACATTAATAGTAATTATACAGTTTTAAAAAACGTGTGCCTAGGGTTTTATATGTGTAAACAATTTAACCAGCTTAAAAAGTGAAAGTGATGTATGTGAAGAGCAGTATAGAAACTGTGATTTTAGTAAATTACAGGACACAAAAACCTATGAATAGTTTTGCTGTAATGTAATCTAAGGTTTTTCATTGTCAAACTTTTGTCAACTGTAGAGCAAGGTTATTATAATTAACTAAAACTAGACTAAAAACTAAAATCAGTTTTGAACTTTTTTTTGTTGTTTACTGAAATGATAATAAAAAACAAACTAATCTGTTGAAAAATTAACTGAAATAATGTTGAGTATTTATTCAACATTAACTAAAATACAATTAAAATATACTGGAAATACCGGTCGGCTTGGTCAAATCTTGGTCACAATAAGCATGAGGAGACATTAGCACATGTTCAGTGTTAATTGAGACTGATGAGATGTCTAAATGACTATCAGTCAGTCTAAATATACTCCCCATATACTACTACTACTACTACTACTACTACTATTACTACTATTACGACTACTACTACAAAAATAATAATAATAACAAAACATTTTAGACAATAAAAAACTAAACTGAAATGAGCAAACCCACTCCAAAAACTAACTGAAGTGAAATAAAAATTAAACTATAATAACTCTACTAGCACATCTAGTTGTTTCAATTTGTCCGATTAGAGGAGGGATCTTGAATGCACCAGTATGGCTGTCTGATTGTAGACATCCATGGATGTATTTATCAGAATCATGCTGCAGATACATGATGGTGGTAATGTTGCCCCCACGTGCCAGAGTTTGGTTAGTGCACTTCCACATCAAACCAGGGCATTCAGGAACAGATTAAGAGGAATTAAACTCAATGTAATTAGAAAAAACAAAGTAAATCAGATTTCCTTAAAATACAATGTTTTTCATTAAATACTTCACTGATCTCTGACTCAGTCTGTTCATATGCAGAGTCATAAGAGGGCCATAAAAAATAGAAATCTGTAAAACAATAAGATAAGAAATGTGGATCTAAAAAGTTACTTTGATCTGGTCAATATTTAAATAGACTGAACTAATAATTTCTCCAGAAACTGGATGATTAACACATAGATTAAATTTATTATACAATTTATGGCTGAAGTGAGTTGTCTCCCCCCACTGCCTCCTCCACAGACTCAAGAATCAAAGTGAAACACTGCAGGAGTGCAGGAGGAGCACAACATGGTCAACTGACAATAACAAGTGAGGAGGAGTCCTCCACTGTCAGTTGATCAGCTGTTTATAAGTCTGTCAGTTGATGTAAAGTTCAGCCTGTTATCCTGAAAAAGCCTACTGCTCTGAAAATACATAATAATAATGCTCTCGGTCTCGCGAGACGTCGTATATATCATCTTCCGGACGCACGTGCGGAAGTCTCGCCATGTTTACATCCTACCGGCTACATGCTACAGCTGATATTTCTGCTAAAAACATGGCGTAAATGGCATCTTTTGCAGTATATTTTTAATGTCGCGGCTCGCGGACACTTGGATTACACCACACAAGCAGGATGGAGACATTTTGTGTTTGTTTTGTGTTCTTTTTTTAACGTTTTATCCGTGGCCACCATTCACTACCATTGTACTGGATGAGGCTGCTACCCTGTTTCTCCTAAAACTCCAGGATTGTTTGGTGAACTGAAGACCTTCACCCATCATCACATCTGCATAGTGGTCAGTGCATACTGAGTGGGTTATTCTCACAAGGAGGAATATCACTTTAAAAGTTGGTTGATCAAATTATCTCCTGTTGGATTAGGTTGTACTTTATCCAATGCCAACAAATTTAAGGGAAGTGACTGACCCATGGTTTTTCTCCTTGTATTGTCTCATAATGGTATAATCTAACTTTCATTTCTAATGGCAGCCTGATGCTCAGCAACTCTGTTTGAGATGACGCTTTGTTTGGTCCACATACATTAAACCACAAGGACATTTCAGAATATAAATGTAGAGAGACAACTGATAAATTCTTTGATGCCCCATTTCTTTTGTGAATTAGTGTGTAAAAAGAATCTGAACCTTGTGCACATTTTCCACATCTGTAATTTCCATATACTTGTTGAGCAAGCCAATTAGTATGTGTGGGTTCCTTGTACATAGAACTAACCACAAGATCTGACATTTCTTCCTCTCTTAAAACAAAAGTGAGGTTTTGAAGATGACAAATGGTAGTCTGATAGTAGATAGTCTGAGCATCAGCCTGTCATTAGAAATTAAAACATGGATTATACCATTACTAGACACTAGAAGGGGAAAAAACATGGGTCAGTCACTTCCCTTAAATTTGTTGACATTGAAAAAGTACAACCTAATTCAAAAAGGAGTCATTTGATTTTTAACTTTTCAGACGGGAGGCTCGAGGCTCGGCCGGCAATTTGAGACAACTTGCATTGTATTTTAACAAACTCCTCCTACAGAAATAATCTGATTGACTTCAAAATCAGTTTGTGCCAACTAGAATACTTTGTGATCAAAAATTATTAAAAGATTTGGTCAGCATTACATAGTGTGACCGTAGATGCGCATCAAGTTTTAATGTCTTGCCATGACACACAAAATTGCCATAACCTTGGTTTAAATGATGCATTGTGCACCAAACATCACATGTTTGTTTTAAATATGTTTTTGGTGGCTTTTGCCTTTATTGTGATAGGACAGCTGAAGATATGACAGGAAGCAGGGTAGAGAGAGAGGGGATGACATGCAGCAGATTGGCCGCAGGTGAGAGTTGAACCGACAGCTGCTGCAGAGGACTGACAGCCTCAGTACATGGGGTGCACGCTCTACCAACTGAGCTACAGGGGCACATGTTTGTTAAGAGTCCCACCCTGAACACATCTACATGACAATCAGGACATAGTCATACTTGTTCAATGAAAAATTCAAACAAAGATTAACGCTGCAAGCAGCACTGTACGGGCCCTTGTGACAAAAAAATAAATAAATTTAACAGTCAACACAATAACTTGCTGCAACCGTTGCAGCTCGGCCAGCGCCTCCTGTGTCTGGCTGGCGTCTGACAGGCGCCCGGCCTTCGCCTCGACGGTCAGTTCTTCATGTGGTATCCAAATGGGTCAAAGGTCAAAAGTCAACTTCCCATAATAACGTTCAGCTCGGCTGCATTTGTAGCCATTGGGGCTGGAATTTTTTTGCAGACCACAGTGAGGTTACCTCCTCAATACTGCCTTTTTCTTTTTTTTAATTTTTATTTTTAAAAAATTACAATCAGCACAATAATTAACACCTCGGTGGGTGCAACCATCGCAGCTTGGCCAGCTCCCCCAGTGGCTGTTGGGCGCACAAACTCGTTGTGACAGTCGCAGCTCATCGGGTGAGGGGGCCCGTACAATGCTGCTTGCTTGCAGCTTTGATGTTTTTTTGAATTTTTATTGAAAACAAACAACAACAAAAAATTATCTACAGTCAATACAAAATCCAGAATAAATGACTTAGTTGTTTGTTTTTTGATACACAACCTCTTCTTCTCTGTGCTGTATACAAACCAAATAGTCAGCAGTTTGCAGGACTGGGGTAGAGATGCGTGCACAGAAGAAAATCTCATATTTGTGATTGGAGGGAATATCATATATCACAATGCTTTTCAAGAAGGTGATTAAATGATTGAAAGAGGGAGGCTGAGCTTGCACGCTCAAACATCTCCACCACCCATCGGAATCATGGAAAAAGGTGGCCATAATAAAAGAGTACACACAGCTGTATGACTCCTAAAGAGAGAACATCCAGCATTAATTTGAACTCTTTAACACTTTAAAATGTTTTTTTTAAAAATGTATTTAAGTACTTAAAAATTCAATGAATTGATGAAATAAATTACATTGTTGTGATTTAAAACGTGCCTTCATTTTACAGTATGTAATTATTCTACAGTTATTAATTTATAGTATTGAAATCAATACAGTAATGCCCTTTACAGTGGTTGAATTAGTGTTGTAATTAAAAAAAGAATAAAGAGGGATATGTATGTATACGAAAACGCATCATCACCAGCTTTGAGATGCAGGTGATGAAAGAGCTGTTCCCTTAAAGTAACGCTAGGGGGCAGATTTGGGAGGTAATGTATGTTTCAGTGTGTGTGTGTATTTTATGAGACATATCACATCAGGGTTAAATCATGCTCCATCTGCATCCATCTCGTTCCCAGCTGGGCTTCACAAAGTGACCATGAGAGCTCCATCACACCCACGACAACCTGAACACCACACTAATACTGATACACTTCAAGTAATATTTGTAATGTTAAAATAACTGAATGTAATTCATTCATAATCTTATTAACAGTCTCAAATTAAAGACTCACTGTATGTACTGCTTTGAGGTTTTAGCATTTATTTGTAATCACAGCTTTACAAACACCGCTGCAGCTTGACATGCACACACACACACACACGCACACACACACTGACCGATAATGTGCATCATGGGACTGCATTAGATATTTATCTTTTCTATCTGTGACTGTGGTTTCGCTGTCAGGTGGAAACAATGGAGCTGTTCACCTCCGCTCAGCATTTGACTAAATTCAGCTAATATGTAAATGAGCTGCAACTCCAGTTATCACGTGATGGAAACACAGACTAACATCCCGTCCCAAAAACACCGACATATCAATCAGTCTGTAGAGAGAGCAGTGAAATCATAGCTTTTATTTGTCTAGGTGTGAATTACATTAATTTAGTTGTCTTTATTAGAAGGAATAAGGCAGTGTGTGCATGTGATCAGCATATTAGCAGACTTCCCAGCATGTACTGTTTATATTTATTACATGGCTTTGTTAAATACTCAATTCTGATCGGTCAGTTACAGCATTCTAAGGTCCGTTATGCAGTTCTGATCATAGACTCTGGAGGAGCAATAAAAACATTTTTAAATCAATAAAATCATTTAAAATTAATATTTTGTATCGAATCGTTTTTGTGAAAAGAGAAACTTTAACATTGTGAGAAAAGGTCTGTTTGTTTTGAATGATTACACACCTCAACTTTCAACTTAAAAGTTTAGGGCAGCCCAAACACAAACTTTTAAGTTAAAACAAATAAGTTTAGTTTCTTTTTCTTTTTCTATTATTATTTCATTTTAAGTTGATACAGGTTATTTTTTATAGTCTATGTCTATTTTTATTCACTAACAGCCTTTACAGCACTCATTCCTGTTGGAAATCTTCCCGACAGTTTGGTGTCTTGACTTTCTTAAGAGAAATTTTATCATTGTGAGAAAAGTCTCCAGCCAGCCATTGTGTCCCCCTTCTACCTTCCTACTTTTTTTCTCTCCTCTTCATCATAAGAAAAGAGAGACAGTCCTTTCAGTCTTTTGTGAACAGGGGAAATATCTCTCAAGAGAGAAGGGTGTGATTATGCTTTCAGAAGGGGGGCAAAAAGTAAAAGAATGAATGGGGGGGAAAGATGACAAAAAGCCACACATTGCTCAAGTTCCCCCCCACCCTGGAGGTTGTTGTGCAGGGACTTGCTAGTTTAGGTTTGGGGTGAGGTTGTCCAGCCTTAGGGCCTGTGTGAAAGCAAATCTTCCAGGTGTCAGCTATTCAATAGTGAAGGAGAATATTATCTGGCTGTCCATTGTGCGTATGAATAAGCAGGGGTTTGCCGCAGACAGCCTGAGATTTTTTCCCATTTGGGTCCTTTTCCGCCCGCCACAAGGGCTTTCAGGTTCACTTTCGGCTCAGCAGACATGTTCTGAGCTGTAAATGATCTTTTAGCTGTCAAACTGCAGCTTCTGGTTTGTATTTACCACTGCATGACCACATATCCAGGAGGAGGTGAAACCAGGGCCGAGAGAGACTCTTTAAGATGCATTTCAAAGTTCACACAGAGAGGGAGAACCACTGGCTGTCAGAGGTGAGTGTGACCTCCCTGTTTCTCTGCAGGCTGTTGAGGGAAGAGGAAGTTGGATTTCATCTTCCTCATTGGCCACTTCCTCTCCCTGCCTGCCCCCCCCACCTCATGTTTTCCCGTTTTTTTTTTCCAAACCAACAGGTTTTGCCACAGTCCACTGCTGCTGCTGCCCCACATGACATGCCACAATGTTGCCAGACCAGTCAGGCTGTACACAAGCCGTAACACAGTCACAACACATGCTGGTAACTTTCACTGCTGCCTTCAGACCACGTGACTTGATTGACATATGTAGCACACACAGAGAAACACACACACACAGGGTTTGTTGAAGCATTTAAATCAGTGTTTTTATTGCAAAGTATTTTAGAAAACTGAAATTAAATTATAACACAAAAATTTAAAGGGATAGTTCACCCAAAAAAGAAAATAGTTTTAATAAGACAATGAACAAATTCATTTGCATTGAATAATAAAAAACAAGGACTCGGTTTGTACCAAATTTTGAAACATACCATTTCAAGTTTGGTTTAAAAGGGATAGTTCACCCAAAAGTGAAAATTCAGACATCATCTATTCACCCTCATGCTGACTGAAAGTTGGGTTTAATTTTTTAATCCACAAAACACTGCCTGAGTTTCACAGGTAAACAGTGCTGCAGAATCTCAAAACGGTGTGAGTGAATGGTGACCAGTTTTCAAATGGAAAAAACAGCTGAAAAATGTGGATTAGACCAGATGAGCAGTATGGAGGCTTTTAATGGGTGGTTTAGTGTTTTTTTTTATGTTTGAAAACTGCAGTGTTTTGTGGACTAACAATCTAAACCCGACCTTCAATCGGCATGAGGGTGAGTAGATGATGACTGAATTTTCATTTCTGGGTGAACTATCTCTTTAAAACCAAACTTGACGATTCAAACTGAGTGCTTGTTTTCTATTATACAATGCAAATGAATTTGTTCATTGTCTTATTAAAAGTGACCCTGAGGTGCCCTGAGAAATCACATCAAAAGGGCAAACCTTGCCTTCAGGGAGAAAAAAAAGTTAATTTCTTACCTACACACACTCACTTGTGCACGCAGAGTGCAACAGAGGGAAAGGTGGAGAGTTGAGGTCTGTTGTCGGGCAGACATAAGCCGGTCAGACAGAGGCTGATTGTGAAGGTGGTGACAGCGTTCACTAACCTCACTAACAGCAGCAGCTCTCTGATATTTGGACCGACTGTGACTGTTAGTGAATGGAGTCAACAGCACTGGATCGAATGTCAGGTGTAACACAAATGTTTACACCTGTTTGTTTCTACCAAGAACCTTTTATATTCAAACTGTTTTATCTAAAACATACTGGGGGAGTTCCACCAAAAAAACATAAATTTTTCTAAGGATTTTATCTAGAACCAGCGAGATGGGTTTCACCAAGAACCTTTTTATATTCCAAGTGATTTACCTAAAACGGACTCAGGGTGTTCTACAGGTTTTATCCAGAACCAAACAAGGTGGTTCTATGAAGAACCCTTTTATATTATGATACAAAGAACCCTTCATGAAAGATTTTTTCAAGCATTTCAACAACTCTTAAAGACGGAGCGCCCCTGTGGCCCAATTGATGGGGCGTGCACCCCATGTGCTGGGGGTTCTTTGTAAGACCTAGGGTTCCAATAAGAACCCTTTTTATTCAAATAAACCTTGACAACCTTTTTCCTAAAAGGGTTCTTTAGAAGCAAATGGTTTTGGGTAGAACCTCAGCCCTTCAGGACGAACCATTTTAGGAACCTTATTTCCCAAGCGTATTCTGTCCAGTTACCACTATTCTTCTTCATCACTCACCTCCCTCCTCTTCCTCCATCCCAGCCTCCTGTTTTCTTTGCTGCTGTCCATCTTGAGGACAACGTGTCCACCCACACCTCTCTGTCTCTGCCCCAGCTGTGAGTCTCTGTACTCACACAGGTAGACTCAGACACCTAATCCTGGCCAAGTCCAGACAAGCTGCTTCTCCCTGAGCAAGAACTCCTGGTATGTAGGATACATCTTTCACCTCTCTCACACAGTGGGACACACACACACACTCACACACACACACACACACTCACACAGAAGAAGGTATTCTGTGGCTCTTGGCCCCTGACTTTCCAGTCTTGCCCATGCCTGCTTGTGGCAGCTTGTACGGTAGCCCTCGCACTATTTCATCTGTCATACTTCCACATGGCAGACATTCCAGCTGGGAGAAGTCATGTAGGGAAAGGCACAGATAAGAGAAAAGCTTATACATAACCATTATTTTGATTAATTCAAGCCAAACATATGCCTCACTTTGTTTTCTGAAAAGAGTTAATGATTCATGGGAAGATTTTTAGACAACAGGCCTCTGGGTACAGACATGTTAAAGCCCCCACCCTACCCTACCTTATAGCCACATAGTTTGCAGGTTTTTTGAGTTTCTTTATGGGAGTTTTGCATCTCTTTGTAGTTCTGTGTCTCTTAATGGTAGTTGAGTCTCTCTGTGTCTCTTTGTGGTCGTATGGTGTCTCTTTGTGGTTGTTTTGCACCTATTCTGTAGTTTTTCATCACTTAACATTCATTTTGCATCTCTTTGTGGTTATTTTGTATCTGTTCCATGGCTGTTTTTCATTACTTTGTGGTTATTTTTGTTTCATTTTGTGTTTTTTCTTGTTGTTTTGCATCTGCTCTGCAGTCGTGCATTTCTTTGAAGTAATTTTCTGTCTTAAGTAGTGATTGAAGTTATTTTGCACTGAAGCTACTTTGCAACTCTTTCTGATCATTTTGCGTGTCTTTGTGGCCATTTTGTGTCTTTTTGTTTTTAGTTTCCTTGTACTCATTTTGTAGTTGTTTTGCATCTTTTGGGAGTGATTTTGTATCTATCTATGTGGTATATATCTCTTTTCTGTCGTTTTGTAGCCTTTTCTTGTTTCTTGTTTTGCATCTCTTTGAAATGAGATGTTGAGACAAGACATGTTGACAGTAATTTCGAGAAGCCTGGGCCCATTTAATAACACATCTATGGTCATAGGACAAAGTGGATGTACGATTTAATAGAAATATGCTTGGAATATCAGCTATTCATCTTTTTTCTCTCCTACTTTAAGTGAGGTTTTCTGTATCTCTCTTTTGTCATTCTGCTGCTCGTCTCTCTGTGTTTCTGTGTGTTGTTTGGAGAAAAGGACTCCACCTGTATTTATCTAGCAGTTCAATTTAAACAGAGAGAGAGAGAGAGAGAGAGAGAGAGCTCAGTAAAGGCCCAGGTGCTCTGTAAAACAAATTAGACAAGGGAGGATAGTAGTGATCAGCCGCAGGGCACGCAAACACTTGCTTGTTCCTCACACTGACACACACACACACACACACACACACACACACAACACAACTGACGGTTAAACTGAATCTGAGACGTAATTTTTAGATTTCCATACCAGAGCGCCTGCAGCCTCTCATAAGCAAAAGGCCCACATTTTGTCATGCAAACACCTTCATGAGACATCAAACCAGTTTGGAAATTACATCCCAACCGTTTCTGAAAATCCAGCTAAGGCGAGATTTGTCGTTTCTGCACTGTTTGTATTTAACTTTGTAAAATGCAGCAGTGACGGAAAACATATTCCTTTCATTTACAGCTGTCAGGCAAAATTAGTCAAATAAAATGTACATTTTTTCAGTGGCTGGAGAATAATCAAACATAACATTAGATAGCTTGCTTTGATAGCACACTAATTCTAAGTGCTGCTAAAAGTTTGAAAAGTTGTCCCTCAGTAAGCATTGCATTGCAGAATTTACATACTGCTGTGTGGATGCTGTTTTGCAGACAAACTTTGCAGTTTTGGTTCTTTGTGGTTTTGGCTTCTTCTGTCTCCCACATGCACTCAGGAGCACGTGTGATGGTGGGGCAGACAGTAACAAACACAAACATATCACATTTTGTGATATCACTGCAGTATTTATGGTCTTGGCCGATCTTTGAATAAAATCCTGAGTCCTCTTTGCCTCAAACCGAGACAAGATCCAGAAAAAATCTGATTGGTTTTTGACTGGTCTCAAGACCAAGATTGATCTTAAGTACCACAATAGTTTCTAATTAAGATGTTACTCTTTTTAAGTATGTTTTTATTGCTGATCTACTATTTAAAGTGTATTTATGTTGTTTTGGATTAATAAAGTCCTCTATTTATCAATCATCTATCCACCACAATAATTTAAGACATGGGGGGGGGGGGGGGGGGGGGTGTGTGGTT